>BHFT01001949.1:0-27042 GCA_004320025.1 Laticauda laticaudata | reverse complement strand
TTGCCATAGCGTTGGAGACCCCTAGTTCGTAGAAAGAGGGCAGAGAAGAGCAACAAAGTAGTTTTCGAGGGGAACTGGAGCTTTATAACATAGCAAGAACTAGGTGGTCAGACACATTGGGGTATTCGTCTAGGTTTTTGATGAAAAAAAGGACTAGGGGTGAATGGATGACAGCAATGCTTCTCAATGTCTTGTGGGCTGCTACAAAAGAAGAGGGAGTCAAAAGACCTGAGGGCAGGATAAGAAGCGAACAGATGAAAAACGAATCAATGGCGAGGTGAAAACACTAAGAGACTCAGGAGAAATGTTGCCTGACCAGTCCAGGAACAATTGAATTTCAGTGGGAACAGACTTGTCTCCAGAAGTTGTGTGAATGCTCCAACACGGAAGTTTTACATAATAGACTGGACTAACCCTTGAGTCTGAAGATGAATAATAGGATTTCCTGCCTTAAGCAGAGTCCCTTCCAGTTCTTAGATATGACAAAGAACTCTGGATGGTGTCAAGGCATAATTGGCAGGTAGATAGTGAGTCGAACAGGTGGGCCCAAATTTAGATACGTCTTGATGGTGGTAGAACGGGATTAGTGAGACGGTGAGGCATTCTGACCACGGATCCCCTCACAGCTCAGCCTGGTCGTCTTCCTGATCACGCCTTGGCCTTTCCTTGGACCCCTTTCCTCTTCCGTGGGTTCTTCATGTGCGGCTTTCCCTTCCTGCTTTCTGACTTGAAACTCTAAGTCCTTATGGGAATTTTGCAAAAAGGAGAAGTAGGCCGTCTAAAGGGAATTCACCTCCCTTCTTTTGGAAGGACGCCTGGCAAACCAGTGGTGGTTGCTTGTAAACACAAAAATATTGTTAGAGGTCCTCTCCTCTCTCTTTCAAGGAACGAAGGCCATTTCCCTTCCCTCAAAGCTTCAGCACACTGGTTATTTCGCAACCATCATTGTATCTTATGTGAATGGATCCAAATTAGAATGATTGTAAAGTTCCGAGGACCACGCGACTGTGGATCGCATTTTGTATGGAAACAGAATGGTATTCGCAACTCAATCCAGCGATCCTCTAATCTCATTCTCTCCCCTTTTAGTTTGCTAATCAAGATTTCTCTATTTGTCCTCTTCTACCTGTCCCATCCAGGTCAAAGTCTCATCTCCTACTGTATTTCCCCAATGGCCGGTTATCTCCATCCTCAACACCATCATATGCACACCAACTTATCAATCATTTCAAGCAAGCAGCCATAGAACACAAGTGTGGCACAATTGGAGGACAGGCAGACCATGCTTGCAGAATGTCCATGGACGTGGCCGCTGTGTCGACAAAACCTATGAATGCGATGGAAGTCCGGAGTCTCACGTACGTACCCGCTCTGGTGTAGGCTACCAAGCGGCGCGAGTTGGGCCGACTCTGGACTCGATTATGGGCCAGTGAGCACCTTCTCTGCCTCAGTTTATTATGAATGGCTGATATCCTGCCCCTGTGGCTTGAAACTGGGATGTATTTGTCAGGATTCCAGCTACATACCCTATATTGAATCATTGGATTCTGCGAGCCAAACTCAACAAAACTTTAAAGAATTGCGATTAGGAATTGAACATACTGCATAACCTATATATAGAAGCCAAGTTCTGGCATATGAATTACAGTCTCCTGTAGACCCCGTCCCCCTACCTACCCCCTGGGTGTGCCGATAATAGAAATCAGTTTCTCTCCAGTTAAACCACTAATATGGGCTAGGGGTCCCAGCTGCATGCATCAACATTCTCCACGTTAAAATGGGATTTTTCGCTGGCAAAAGGTCAGTACAGGCTTAGCTCAAGATCTTTTAAAGATTGGAGGATTGGAACGATGTAGCGTTCTAAGTTCATTTTTCATGTAAATACTTTCTCCATGTCCTTCCCCTCTACCGCCCTTCCTTTCTCAGGCAACTTAGAAAGCAAGTATATAGCTATCTGGAATGGAATAGTAGCTTTGTAGTTGAGAAGTATCTGATTTCTTCCGAAAAGAAGAACCACGATCTAGATACTCCCAAGACTAACCTGGAAATTATTTGAACAGTTGGGGTTGGGGTCCTATGTAAGTGCTTGATTGTCTGTTTGTTGCAAATCCATAATGTCCTGAAAGGGGCCGTGTTGAGTCACTTCCTTCTCAGAGGCTTCATCCCTTGAGATGCCCAGTCATGGATCGATTGTCAGCACTGATACAAGCAAAAGATGTTGAACACCCTAGAAAGAACAAGCAAGATGAATAAGGGGTTTCTGGAAACTATATTTATTTTATCGTTCCCACAGTCCAGCCAATAATTCAGAGATGAGTTGGCATGTTCTGTTACGTAGACTATCGAGTCCTCACCAAGGACCTGTGATACGAGACAGTAGATGATTGTAGTTTAATTATCTATAAAATTTATATTCTTTTATCATTAAGACATCGGAAAAACTGCAGTAACTGAACGATGTTAAGAAAATTATTCATTGTTGTTGTTGTTATCTCTTTTATTTCATTATAAACAGAAACTAAATGTTTGATCAACTGAAACAATGTTAGAAATGTATCAACAAATATCACTTGACTCGTGTGCTATGGTGTTTGATCTACAGTTGCTGGCGCCAGCATCCTAGTTATCAAGCCAGAGCGTATCTTCGTTTAAGAATGTATACGATGTATCCCAATTGAGCGGCAGGGAGTTTTTCTGCAGTTTATTGTTATCCTTGGTTGTTATGTTAGCATCTACAGAAGTCCAATGCAATCACTAGGATAGGTAGGACAATAATATTGCATTTAAATAAATATACAATGTATATATGTATTGCTGTGTTATCATATGTAGTGCTAGATCATGATTAGGAAATAGTTCCATCTGCAAGTTGCGGCCTGCCATATCAACATTTTCGTAACTAAGGAAGCTGTAGCTGCATTGCTTGTATCTTGAATTAAGCACAGCCTAGTAAGGAACAGAATGATAGATCAGAACAGACAGACAGACAATGTGTGTGTGGTCGTATTGTGTGTGTAATGAGAGAGGGAGGTGGAGGGAGAGGCACGGAAGAGGGAGAGAGAAATGATCAGATGAAGATAGAAGAATACTGGAGATATCAGAATGATCAGAAGGTTATGATAGATAAGATAGATAGATAGAAAGATACGATAGATACGATATGATGAGAATAGATGAGATAGATATGATAGATAGAAAGAAAGATGATCACACATTTGAGTTTTTAAAAAGGCATAGAAAATCCCATATGGATTTGTTTTCAAACAACTGTGCATCATGAACTGTATAGTTTATTTTTCCCAAAAATACATTGTTGCATTCTTATTCCAATATAGTATAGCACACATGTTTCTAAGGCAAGATAATCAAAATCAAAGAGATGCAAGATCATTTTAAAAAAGAGATCTCTAGACCATGTAGTAAATTTATTAATGGAAATTATGTTAAATACTATAATAGAAAAGGCAAGTAATAGTAATTTTCAGTACGTGCCTGCCACCAGTATTGTCCAAACTAATGCATCCAACGATAGATGAGATTGCATTTGCTCTTCCGTGTTGAACTACCATTACTTTCTTTGATCTGCACAATTCATTTAAGATCACAGAGCCAATGGCTCTGGCTTCCTCTAATACGAAGTGGTATACGCGAGAGATGTGCATAGAATATTACAAATGTACACAGAAAGACCCTGTCTAATTGATTACTTAAGGACTGTCACAATAGGCCAGACCGGACATGCATAAAAGTATGTAAAAGGACACAGCGGATGCAGAACATGTCCTCCGTCTGTTATCGGCTCTTCAAATAGTGCCGACAATTTGCATAAGCACAGCGGACAAACACAGCGGAAAAGGAACGGACGGGAAGGGAACAGTCAAGCAGGGAGGTAAAAGAGGTATGCCCACGGAAGCCTAGCAGAGGGTAATCGGATGGAAGTGATGGCAACATGACCGTCAGGGCTTCCGGGGGAGCATCGGGCAAAGCGGTCCACACAGTGGACAGGAGCGGATGCCAGAGGCGGATGTCAAGCCGGATGAGAGCGGATGACGGGATGCAGGAGCGGACGCCTAGGCAGATGCCTAGCGGATGCATACAGCCGTTCACTCAGGCGCATGGTGGCGAGGGAGGAGGCAATAGACGTCAGCCCCCGTGGGAATATAAAAGGATGCAGCTCGCAAGCAGGTCACCATTCAGAGGAAGAGATACCTGCTGCAGACACATCCCAGCCAACAACGCATGGGGAAGAAGACGGCTAAGCCCTGTGCCATCTTTCTGCCAGCCTGGCAAGAAAGGGATAAGGGCCACCGAATCCCACCGCCCTGCTTCTGACTCTGTTTCTGTCTGGGCTTCTGCTGCTCGGGATTGACTCTGCTGGTGCTGGAGCTCTGCTAGGCCACTGAGCTCTGTCTGGTGCGTGGTTTCGTCTGTGACTTCCCTCTGGCGCTGCTGCCTGAGGTGCTGGTCTGGCTCTGCTGTGCCGTAGCTTACTCTGCTAGCTGCTGATCCTGTCTGCTGTGCTGCTGGTTGCTGCTCTGGCTGGCTTTTGCTTGAGTGCGTTTTGTTACTGTCTGCATGGCTGGTCGGTGGTAGTGGGTAGGATGAGCCCCTTAGAACCTCAAAGCCCCTGGATGAGGGCCCAGAAGACGCCCTTGCCAAGGGAGGAAGAGCATATTGGCAAGATAGGGTAGAGCGAGCCCATAATTCTATGCGAAAGAGGAACAGAAGATGAGGTGCTCGAAGGCTAGGGAGAACGAGTACTAGGCGGATAGGGACACAGGGTACTGCTAATCGAGACATAGCCCCCAAGAGTGAAGCAGGCAGCTTGTGAGGAGAGCAAGGCAGAGAGCCTGGCTACATTTCAGAGGTCCTCCTTGGTGGTGGATAGCTACTAAGTCTTACATCACACTGGTACGGGAAAGCTGCACAACTCAAGCAGATCTGGCCAGGCCCACAGGTCCAGATGCTCACCAGACTGGAGACCTATTGATGGCCAAGTCAGCCTTCTTGGAGGGTGAGATCTCAGCCATCTGAGGAGCAGCACCTTCTGTCCTACCCTCTCTTCCAGGCAGCCCACAGAGAGCCAGTCCTCATTCTGGCCCACAAGAAGCTCAGCTCCTACTAAGGTCCAGCAGGTAGCTCTGTGGACGTCCCAGCAACACGAGACCGCTGCCACGAGCGCCGCATGCACTCCCCAGGTGGGAGCACGTGGAGGACCCCACTGACGGCAGTGGGAGCAAGGGAGAAGGCATTGCCACCAAGAGACCAAGCCCACACCCACACATCCCAGCTCCACACTCCACAGTAAGCAGCAGAGAGCCAGTACGGAAGGGCAGAGCACACGCTTGTTCCTGCTGGAGATTGACAGGGACACATGCGGAACAAGCAGCGTAGGATTCTCCTCTCTCAATCTGGAGCACGCACGGAATCCCAACATATACGGAACGCGGCTCAAAAGGCATTACCGCAAGCCCTTCCTTACCTACGTCAACCAGACCGCTCAATGGACAATGCCAAGATCATATGTATTCAGTGATGAAAGGAGAGGATCAACCGGTCTTCTGCACAACCCTCCAGGCCCCAGCTGAACCCTGGCTTCACGACCTCAGTCCAGGTTCTGTCCTACCACCCACCAGGTGTGGTCACAGCCCTTCCAGAGGTTTACCAGAGCTATCAGGAGTGTCCAGCAGCACGAGGCGAGGCTCTCCCAGTCCAGGCACAGGTTTCATTCACTGAATGGCCACAAGATGCCACCCATGCCACCATATGCCACGTCCGTTGCCACAGATGCCTACCGGATTTCCGCAGCAGCCCTCACCATTTCAGTGACGCGTCACTGCAGACCAAGCAGCCCCACTACACTCTCCTGGCCTCCACCCACAATTAGCCAAGGCCGGCACTCAGAACAGATCTGTCATCGCTGTCTTGGGACTTCGGACACCGTTAGGCACCGAGATAGCTCATGGAGGAATGGGAGGGCTCCTCAACATCGTAACCGACGATAGCGTGAGAGAGACAAGCTCATGCATCTTGAAAATCTGTCCTTCCCACAGCCATGCGGCCTGTTGTCGTCCTCAATCTCGGGGCCTACGTGGCATCCCAGACCAGTGGCGCTTCAGACCAGAAACTCCAGCAGGCAGCGCGAAGCCTACCATAAGGTGCATCCTGGATCCCTTCACCTGAGACTTAGTGGGCCATCGCTTCAGAGTGACTGAAAGAGTGGCAGAGACTGCGTGTAGTGCTATCTGTTGGATCTTTCATCTTTGCTTTGAGGACACTTTACTTGGGTCATTTATGCTTTTGAACAGTTAGTTATGTAAAAAAAGTTTATCTTGCTTCACACACTGCTTGAGTTCTTTAGGTCAATTAAAGTCTTGGCTGGAGACTTTAGAAATGTTTTAAGCCTTTGCAATGATCATAGTGGGCGGCAGTTACGCTGGGCGGATGGTAGGTAACTGGCGATAATAGCAGCTAGTGGGAAAGGGCACGGGATACCTGTGGAGATGGGCAGGGATACCTTGGGATTGGGTTAATAGCCTGTGGATGGGTTAGGATAGAGATGGGAATAGAATAAGCCTCCATGTGCAATGGCATGAGTGGCGTAAGCAACCCTCCCAGGTGCCAGCACTGATGGCAGCCTGGTCATTATCCATAGCAATTTAATCATTCATTCAACACCATTTCACACATAAACACAGCTTTTTATAAATTCCGTGTCATTTAGGGCGCACCAAACAACATGCACAATAACTCATAATGTGATGAGACAGGCTCAAGGAAGGCATCCCTTTAAGACACTCTACCATCCTGTCCTTGCCACTCCACGCTCCAGCTGAGGGAGTTTGCACCTGTAGTGGTTTTCAGGAGGATTGCGTTCTTCTTCCCTTCACTGTGAAGCTTCTGTTGGGGCCGCTTGGCACATCCACAGGTATGGCTATACAGGATTTTGCCCTTGCTCTATTCACCCGTCTCTCATGTCCCCATTAGGAGGCCTTGGTTAGGTGCGGGTACCAGATAGTTGAGCGCGATAGGACGCTGTTTCGCTGAGCCAATACTCACTTTGGGGGTAAGAGACGAGGTGTGCATGAGATTGGATTCGCAGCGTGGATCACGCTGAGCTCAAGTGCTTTACTACGATGTTCCGCTTACATGGCTCTGGGCATGTGCTGCCAATGTGTGGTGGTAGACTAGAGCTGTATTAGCGATGTGCAGAATCGCTGGTAGTTGGGCGGCAGATTGGCGCCACGTAGGCGTCATCTACGTTAGGCGTGGAGGATACGGTGCAAGCTGTGATCCTCGGGGGGGCGTGACTGATGAGGTCGTTTGACCAGAGTGGGCACGCTACGAGAGATTGAGCTACAGAGAGCACAGGCTTCCTTGGCCGCTGGGTACGAAGCCGTCGTAGCTAGTGAAGGATGACACTCGAGTCTTCAATTGCGGGAGTGAAGGCCGCGTTACACTGGGAATCGAGTCGAAGGGCTGTGCCTTTTATCGAGGATGAGTAGGTTCTGAGAAGGGGAGAAGATAATTCATCAGACCGACAGAGACGAACGCGCAAAGGTTGAACTATGAAGGGATGGTGAGCTCGCCGCAGCATACCGGATGAAGTACGGCACATCTTTGGAGGTGTGCCGATTGGGCATGGGGCTGGATCTGGGAAGTCCATCCATGAGGTTGAGCATTCCAGTCTATTCCTTTGAGTGACTTGGCATTGTAATACCTGGGCATCGTGGAAGGCTGACCGCCGTGCCTGAAGCATTGATGTCAAGTTGAACTTGTAGTCAGGCGAGTAATAGTCGATCCATGCCGGTGAAGAGGAGATGCTGAAAGAGCTGTAGTGTTGGTGATATAGTGGACCTAGACTTGGCTGGAGCTTTGCGGCCACGTGCTTCCCATTGATGGCTCCAACGGTGTGGGGAAAGTTCCACTTCTGAATACCGACTGCCTGGACTCAGGCAGACTTTTCTATGCCAGCACCCTTCCTTGCGAGTGGAAGCAGGCGAGCACTGGAGGAGCTCTCCAGTATATTCTTTCAATGATGGCCTGCACCATCCCTGACCACAATGCGATGGTGTTGTTGTGGGCACCCTCCAGCCATACTCAATGTTCCTGTACGTGGTCCTGGAGGGCCAGAGATGGTGCAGAGTCAGTGCCACCTTGAGCCCAGGTCCAGGCTGGGCCAGCAAGTTGGTTGCTCTGCTGGTGACACACTGGGTCTCAGCCGCTCCACAACTTTAGTCAAACATGGCTGGCGGACGAAGTCTCAGAGGGAGGTATGCTAGTGGACCAATATGAGTATGGCAAGTGGACTCGATAGCGAAGTCCTATTTGCACATTTCTAGCGTTAGTGGGGAGTGGCAGCTCCCCATCGATGGCACTATATGAGTTGCGTTTATACGACGATCTGGATAGTTGAGTCGAGTAGCAACGGTTACGGCGGAGTGATGCTACGGCCCATTTGAGTGACGGTGAGCTATTCGTATGAAACTCACAGGATTCGTGCGGATATAAGTACTTCATGTGGTGAGAGAATGCAGTAGCACACTTCTAGGAGCTGCCGCTGATGTCTTGCCTACATGTGACGGTTCCGGTTCCCCGGTATAGCGAAACAGGAGTATGAAACGTAAGTACGGCATACGAGCCAGTAGTAGTGCAAGCGCGCTGGTGCGCGATCACTGTTGGTGTGGTAATTGATGAGCGAGTCGAATTGAGGAGGTCTGTATGAGCGCATTACAATTAGCAAGGGAGATGGCTTTGTGCAGTTAGAGACCAGGTAACTCTACGCTAGGATCGGGAGCGTGGAGTGATATGAGTGATGCGACGATGCGTGACGAAGCATGACTAGTCCGAGATACGGTCTCGCAGAGACTGCAAGAAGAGCTTCGACAGTATCAGGCTTCGAAGGACTCTGTCCATGAGAGAGCGAGAGCGAGCCATATAGCATGAGCGGAAGGCGAGGATGTATGGTGGTATGTACTCCAGGAGGTCACTCGCTGGTGAGCGCATCTGAGGATGGCGTAGGGGGCATATGAGCCGCTTAGACATGGTAGGGAGAGATCGATATCTAGTATAGGTTGCTAGTGAGAAGTGTAGAGCCATATGCTGGTAGATTAGTGAGATCGTGCTCCACAGCACGGATGTCATGCGATATTGTATTATAGGTGATCCGATTAGGGGTTTTCCAGTCGGTAGGATAGAGAGCGTACACGCCGGGCGCCTGAGGCGAGCCAATTCAGCATGCGTACAGAGATTGCCTCACTCCTCGGGCACAGCGCGCAGCGATACGGCATAAATTACGAGTCGCACCTGAGAGTATCAGCAGTTCAGTGCAGCGGTGTTCAGATCTGACAGTGGTGGACTCGAGTAGACGTGTACAGATTATTTGCCATTCCGATAGGCGAGTGCTTTTGTATGCTGAGGCCATATGCATGCTGCTTTCAAATGATCCCTTTCTACGTTATCGTAGCTACTAACGGTCTGAGTTGTGTCCATTCCGCGCAACTCGCATCCGCCTCCAAGCGAAAAAATGGACACAGGGAAGGAAGCGAACGGACCGCGGAAATGGACACCATAAAAGCGCTTAGTAGTCACGGACGGTAGAAAGGATGAAAGCAAGATGACAGCTCACATACCAAAGCGATTAAATATGGGAAAACCGTTCGCAATAGGGACGTATTCGGAATAACTTTAGGAATGGTCTGCAAGGACCTGGAGGATGCAAAAGGACACTAAGTGAAAACACTATATTATCCTATAAAAAGGGGGAGAAGATCACCTGATACTCCACTGCTTCAGTACCAGGGCAGCCCGCTGTGCCCAGACCGCTTAGCCTTCATCTGTTCTTGCTCTCCACCGGCGATCCAGTCATCTCCACCATGGATGTCACACACTCCTTTTGGTAGCCAGCCATGTTCTACAACAGTGCGAGAGGCCCCTACACTCATTATCACCTGTTCTAACAGGAAGAAACAGGAGGCTCCAAGAAAGTGTCTGCATCCAAAGATAGATCGCAGAAAGAGCCGATACGGACTGTATAAAAGCTGATGGGGGAGCTGAGGAATGAAAAAGAACTCTTGCGCATTCCAGCACTTCAATAGAATGCCGTCCAGCCATGTTTGACAAAGTTGTGAGGCGGCTGAACCCAGGTTCACCAAGCAGAGGCACCAAGACTTTCTGGCCCCAGCCTGACCCTGGGCTCAAGTGGCACTGACTCTGCAGCCATCCTAGGCCTCCAGACCACGTACAGGAACATGCTGAGTAATGGCTGGAGGTGCCACACAGACACCATCAGCAATTGGTGGTCAGAGGAAGTGGTGGCATGGCCATCGATTGAAGAATACCTGGAGATGCTCCTCCATGCCCCTACACTGAAGAAGGCTGGAAGAAAGGTGCTAGAGCGAGTGGTATCAGCAATTGAACTTTTCCCCACACCGTTGGGAGCTCATAGATGGGAAGCACGTGGCCCTGCACAGCTTCCAGCCAAGTCAGGAGTCCACTTATCAATCAGACTACAAGGGCTCTTCAGCATCACCTCTTCACCATGTGGTCGATGGCTGACACTACAAGTTCCACATGTCTACATCAAGCTTCAGGCAAGCGGGGTCATGCTTTCTAGATGCTCCCAGTATACAATGCCAAATCCACCTCAAGGATGGTACTGGGAATGCAACCCTAATGGTGGACTTCCCAGCATCACAGACCCCCGCCAACGACACCCAAGATGTTAGCCTACTTCATCGTGGGTGAGCTGACATCTTCTCCCTCAGAACCTACCTCATGAAGCCCTACATTCCAGAAAGCCTCACCCATGAAAGAGAGGACCTCTTCACAACTACAGGCTAGTCCAGGGGCAAGGCGGGTGTGGGAGGAAGAGCTTGGCATCCTGTGGCACACCCGCCACAGGTCAGGGTACTTGTCACCACCATGCAGCATGGCCCAGAGCCACTAGAACATCGTAGAACCCCCCCAGCTTGCTGGTCCCTGCACAACTCAATGCACACCCGCTACCCAGTCTGCAGAAACAGGCTCGTGGAAACCGCCAAACAAGGCAATGGGACATGGAGCTGGTGAATAGAGGCAAAGGGCAAAACCTGATAGATACTGTGGAGTGCAAGGCCCCAACAGAGCTTCACATGAAGGGAAGAAGCAACGAACCTCCTGAAACACTGGTGCAACTCCCCAGCATGGGAGTCCCGTGGAGTGGCAAGACAGGATGGTAGATGCTTAAGGATGCTCCTTGAGCCGTGCTCTCATCACCTGATGAGATTGTGCCATGTATGTTGAAGTGGACCCTACCAATGAACAGGCATTGTAAATAAAAAGTTGTGGTTCAGTGAAATGTGTGATGAATGATTAAATGCTATTGATAATGAAGTGGCCATCAGTGTGGCACCATGGGAGGTGGCTATGCACTATGCTTGCACTGGAGGTTATCTACCCACTGCTATCCTAACCCACCCAACAGCTATTATATACGCATCCCACAGGTAGGTCCCTGCCCCATCCCACAGTATCACCTGGGCCATCCACTGCTATACCCATACCCACAGTATCCTGCCCATCCCACAAGCAATGCAAAGGCTTAAACCATTCTAAAAGTTTCCACCAAGACGTTATGACTAAAAGAACTCACAAGTGTGTGAAGGCAAAGATAAACTTTTTTTAAACTAACTGTAAAAGCAAAAATGACACTAAAGTAAAGTGTCCCCAAGCAAAGATAAACGTCAACAGATAGCAACCGCAGTCTCTTGGCAATCTTCCAGTCACTCTGAGCATGCCCCATAAGTCTCAGGGGTGAAGAGGGTCCAGGTGCTATGGGAGGTGGCTGCTGCTGAGTTCTGGTTGAAGGCTGCAATTGGGGTGCCTGGCCCGAGAGGACTAACAGGCGGATGGTGTGTGGAGGAAGTTTTCCAGAGAGCTGGCTCGAATTCGGATGTTGAGAGCCCCTTCCTCCATGACATGGGGTGGTCAGTTCTCCAATACATGATGACAGGATGTTGCGAGGCCGGGCGTTGGCTGTGGGGTGGAGGCAGGAGAGTGTAGTGGGCTTGGTCTGGTCTGCAGGCTGAGCAAGGTGAGCGTGGGTGCATCTGTGGCAACGGTGCGCATCTGTGCATGGGGTGGCATCTGTTGGCAATCAGTGACATGAAACCTGTGCTGGATGGGAAGCTGCTGTGCTGCCTGAGAACTCCTGATAGCTGTGGGAAACACTTGGAAAGGGCTGTGACATTAACCTGGGTGGAGGAGCAGACCTGGACTGGGTCGAGCAGGTTCAGTGGGCCCTGGAGGGTTGTGCAAGAACACCCGGTGATCCTCTCCTTTATGCACCTGGTAATGTGATTGGACAATGTCATGAGGGTCTGGTTGGACGTAGTAAGAAGGGCTTGCGGTTTGAGAGGGGTAATGATTGTGTGTACCAGATGAAGATGGAGATCTACGCTGCTTTTTGATGTGTCCTGATAATCACAAGCAGGACAGTGTGTGCTCTGCACTTCCGGTCTGGCTCTCCTGCCTGCTTTACTGTGGAGTGTGGAGGCTGGTGTGGGTGTGGCGTTGGTCCTCTGGTGGCAATGCCTTCTCCTTGCTCCCACTGCGTCCAGGGGTCTCCACGTGCTCCACCATGGGGAGTGCAGCTGTCGTGGAGGTCTCTGTCGTGGGACGCTCCACAGCGTACTTCGCCTGGATCTAGGGCTGACTCTTGGCCAGAAGAGGACTGGCTCTTGTGGCTGTCCTGAGTAGAGAGGTGACAGAAGGGGTGCTCCTAGTGCGGATCTCACCCTCCAGAGAAGCTGCCAACTTGGCATCACATAGTCTCCCAGTCAGTGAGGCTTGACCTTGTTGGTTGTGGCCTGGCCAGACTTCTTGAGGTGCAGCTTCCCGTACCAGGTGATGTGCTTCACAACCCAAGGAGGACCTCTGAAATGTAGCCCAGGCTCCTCTGCCTTCTCTCTCCAAGCTGCCTGCTTCCGTCTTGTGTCTCGATAGAGAGACTGGTGTCCCTTCGCATAGGTAATCGTTCTCCCCTCAGCCATTCGAGCACCTCATTCTTCATGTTCCCTCTTCGATAAGATATTGCGCTCCTCTCCTATCTTTGCATATGCCTCTTCCTCGCTTGCAGGGCGTTCTGGCCCTCATCAGGGGGCTTTTGAGGTTCTAGGGGCTGCTCCACCACAGCCAACACCCGCACGCAACAGCAGTACCAAGCAACAGCAGCAGCAAAAGCAGCACCACAGCACCAGCAGCACCAAGCAGGACCGGATCAGCAGTAAGCAGAGTAAGCACCAGCAGAAGCACAGCATCCAGGAGCAGCGCCAGAGAAGGAAGACCAGCCAGAACCCAAGCAACCAGAAGCAGTTGGCCAGCAGAAGCTCATGCACCAAAGCAGAAGTCATCCGAGCAGCAGAGCCCCGCTAGCAGAAACAGAGTCAGAGCCAGGGGTGGGATGGTGGCCCTGGTCCTTCTTGCCAGGCGCCTGGCAGAAGATGGCTACACGGCTCCTCTTCTTCCCCATGGTTGTTGGCTGAGATGTGTCTGGCAGCATGGTTTCCTCTGAATAGGTGACCTGCTTGCGAGCGCATCTTTGTATATGCCACGGGGCTGACGCCATGCCTCCTCCCCGCATGCGCAGTGAAGTTTGGCATCCGCTAGCATCTGCTGAGGCGTCCGCTCTGCCATCCACTCATCCGCTCTGCATCCCGCGTCTGCATCTCAGCTCTGCATCCGCTCCTTCCACTGTGTGGCTGGCTGGCCGTGCTCCCCCGGAAAGCCCTGGCGGATGTGCCATCCACTTCCATCCGCTTCCCTCTGCGAGGCTCGTGGAAGCATGCCTCTTTACCTCTGGCGTACGTCTCTCCCGTCCGTTTCCTTTCCGTTGTTGTCCGTGTGTTTATGCAAATTGTGGGCACTTTTGAGAGCGGATAATAAACGGACGCTGTGTCCTTTTTACATACTTTTTGCATCCGTCGGCCTATGTGACAGGCCCTTAAGTAATCAATTAACAGGGTCTTTCTGTTAATTTGTAATATTCTATGCAATCTCTGCTATTACCACTTCGTAATTAGAGGAAGCCAGGCCATTGGCTGTGTCTTAAATGAATTTGCAGATCAAGAAAGAATGGTAGTTCAAAGGAGAGCAAGAATTCTCTATCGTTGGATGCATTGTTTGGACAATACTGTGCAGGCAGTACTGAAAATTATATTATTGCCTTTTTCTTTTAGGTATCTTAACATAATTTCATTAATAAATTAATACATGGTTAGATTCCATTTTTTAAAATGAATCTGCATCTCTTTGAATTTTATGATTATTTGCTTAGAAAATGTGTGTATACTATATTGGAAAATGAATGCAAACAATGTATTTTTGGGAAAAATACATATACAGTTCATGATTGCAGTTTGTTGAAAAAAATCCATATGGATTTTTATGCCTTTTTAAAAACCAAATGGTGATCGATCTTTCTTTCTATCTATCTATCTATCTATCTATCTATCTATCTATCTATCTATCTATCTATCTATCTATCTATCTATCTACCTATCTATCATCTATATCTCAGTATCTCTATCTATCATCTATCATTTCTCTCTCCCTCTCCCTCCCTCCCTCCCTCTCTCTTACACACACACATACACACACACACTTGTCTGTCTGTCTGTCTGATCTATCATTCTTTCCTTATGTGCTAATTCAAGATACAGCCAATGACACAGCTTCCTCTAGTTACAAAATGTTGATGGCAGGGATTGCATGGAATATCATATAGAACATACATATATACACACATACATATACATTGTATATTTATTTAAATGAATATTTGTATATCAGTGATTGCTTGACTTCTGTAGATGCTAAATAACAACAAGAATAACAATAACTGCAAAAAATCCTGCACTAATTGGAACATCGTACATTTAAAGAAGATACTTGGTTGATAACTAGGATGCTGGCAGCAACTCGTATCAACCACCAGCACCAGTCAGTGATATTTGTGATACATTTCTAAATGTTCAGTTGATCAAACATTTAGTTTCATGTTTAATGAATAAAAGAGATAACAACAACAACAATAATAATTTTTAAATGTTCAGTTGACTGAGTTTTTCATGTTTAATGAATAAAAGAATAATAATTGTAATAATAATAAATAAATCATCTCTGTCTATCACAGGTCCTTGGTGAGGACTCGATAGGTAGACAGAAATGCCAAACTCACTCTGAATATCTGGCTGACTGTGGGACGATAAATAATAATATAGTTTCCAGAACCCCTTATCATCTTTGTTGTTCTTTCTAGGGTTTCAACATCTTTTTTGTATCATGCTGACATGATCATGCTGGGATCCAAGGATGACCTCTTGAGAAGGAAGTGCTCAACACTGCCCCTTTCAGGACATTATGGATTGCCACAAACAGACATCAAGCACTACATGGACCCAACCCAACTGGTTCAAATATCTCCCAGGTTGTTGGGAGTATTAGACGTTTCTTCTTTGGAAGAAAGAATACTCTCAACTTATAAAACATTCCTATACTTGTTTCTAAGTTGCCATTAGAAAGAGAAGGGAGAGGGAAGACTGGAGAAGTATACAGAAAATGAACTTAGAAGCACATTCCAACCTAATCTTTAAAAAGATTGTAGCTAAGCTACTGGACCTTTTGCCAGCGAAAATCTTTAACTGGAGAATGTGATGGATGACCCCTCGCCCATATAGTGTTTAACTGGAGAAACTGATTTATGGCACACCCAGGGGTAAGGGGGGGGGGTCACAGGAGACTGTAATTACATATGCCAGAATTGGCTTCATATAGGTTATGCCAGTATGTCATTCCTAATGAATTCTTTAAAGTTTTTTGAAGTTTGGCTCGAGAATCCATGATTTCATTAGGGTGATTGCTGGAATCCTGACAAATACATCATTTCCAAGCCATGGGGCAGGATATCAGCCATATAGATAAACTGAATGTCAGAGAAGAGGAAGGTGGCCTCAAACCAGAGGGGTACGTACGTAGAACTCGGACTCCATGCTTCAAGGTTTGAACACGGCCAGGTTCCATGGACATGCTAAGCATGGTCTGCTGTCCTCCAATTGTGCACACTTGGTGTTCTTGGGCTGCTTGCTTGAACATGATGATAAGTTGGTTGGCTATGATGGTGTTGAGGATGGAGATAACCGCCATTGGGAAAACGAAGGAGATGAAGACATTGACCTGGATGGGACAGGAAGAGAGGAAATAGAGAAATCTTGTTAGCAACTAAAAGGGGAGAGAAGAGATTAGAGATCTGGATGCTGGTGGAATCCATTCTTTCCAGTAAAAATGCGATCACAGGTGGTCTCGACTTACAATCATTTATTTAGTGACCATTCAAAGATACAATGATGGTAGGAAATAACCAGGCTGAGCTTGAGGGAAGGAACTGGCCTTCGGTTCCTGAAAAGAGAAGGAGAGGGAACCTCTTAACAATATTTTTGTGTTACAGCAACCACCACCTGGTTTGCCAGCTCCTTCCAAAGAAGGGGAGGTGAATTCCTTTGAGACGGCCTACCTTCTCCTTTTGCAAAATTCCTATAAGGACTTAGAGTTTGAAGACAGAAAGCAGGAAGGGGAAAGCAGCACAGAAGAACCCAAGGAAGAGGAAGGGGTCCAAGACAGAGGGAAGGGTGATCGAGAAGATGACCAGGCTGAGCTGGAGGATGGGTCAAATGCATCACCAGTCTCCAATCCCTTTACACCCACAAGAGATCTAAATTGGGCCCACCTGTTGACTCTTATATACCTGCCAATTTGCTTGGACCATCCAGATTCTTTGTCATATTAGAACTGGAAGGGACCTTGCTTAGGCAGGAAACCCTATATCATTTCAGACCAAGGGTTGTCCAGTCTCTTTGTAAAAACTTCCAGTGTTGGAGCATTCACAACTTCTGGAGACAAGTTGTTCCACTGATTAATTGTTCTGACTGTCAGGAAATTTCTCCTGAGTTCTAGGTTGTTTACCTCCTTGATTAGTTTTCATCTCTTGCTTCTTATCCTGCCCTCAGGTGCTTTGACTCCCTCTTCTTTGTGGCAGCCCCAAGATATTGGAAGATTGCTGCCATTTCACCCCTAGTCCTTTTTTTCATCAAACTAGACATACCCAATTTCTGACACTGTTCTTTATATGTTTAAACCTCCAGTCCCCTAAAAATCTTTGTTGCTCTTCTCTGCCCTCTTTCTAGAACAGGGGTCTCCAACCTTGGCAACTTTAAGACTTGTAGACTTCAACTCCCAGATTTCTTCAGCCAGCAAAGTTGGAAGCACATTCCAACTTATCTTTAAAAAGATTGTAGCTAAGCTACTGGAGCTTTTGCTCATGGAAACCTTTAATTGGAGAACATGATGGATGACACTTAGCCCATGTAGTGCTTAATTGGAGAAACTGATTTATGGCACACCCAGGGGCGAAGGGGTGACTATAATTGCATATGCCAGAATCAGCTTCATACAGGTCATGCCAGTATGTTGCTCCTAATGAATTCTTTCAAGTTTTTTGAAGTTTGGCTCAAGAATCATTATTTAATCAGAGCGATTGCTGGAATCCTGACACAGGAGAATGGAGCTGGAAAGCAGGTTAGTGGGAATTCTGGGAATTAAAGTCGACAAGTTTTAAAGTTGCCAAGGTTGGAGACCGTGCCAAGGTGAGGACCCTTGTTCTGGTTTTTCAACACTTTTTACATCATGTGACCAAAAACTGGATTTGGGCAGAAAGAAGGAGAAAGAAAAAGAAGAGTATTTCAAGTGTGGCCTTACCAAGGCATTATAAAGCAGTATTAATGTTCTGTATGGAACTTGGTAAGCGTTTCCAATTACTTCATTCTGATTGGCCGAAAAGGCTACTTATGGATTGGTTTGCTAGGAAACCAATCCGGGAAAGACCGCCAAACGGTGGGAAGAATTAAATAACTTGTCATTGGGCCACAAGCTGGAAGGCTAAGCCGCTATATAAAGGGCTGCCGTGGTTTGGGCCATGTTCTGTATCTTACCTAGTGCGTTTTGAATAAAGAAGTTATGTTTGTTTGGAACCCAGTCTCCTGTGCTTCTTTCCACACGGAACACTTGGGACGAGGATGGGATCATGTAGAAGCAAGAGACCGAAGCATGTGGCAATCTGAACGAGCGAAAGAGATGGCTGGTACAACGCGCTTGCCCACACCCTTCAATCCAGATGTAGAGATTGGGAATCATATATCGAGCGCTTTCTTATGTTCTTAGAAAGCAACGAATGAAGAAATCTCGGATCAAAGGAAGAGGGCTGTCTTCCTTACACACTGCGGAACTGGCCGTATTCAAAATAAGGCAAAGGTGCTGGCGAACCCAGAAGATGTCAAAGCAGAAATGATCTGAGTCTGCCTGAATTGAATGCTACTGAGACACTACGCAACGGGTAGGTCTTCAAATTCTCATCAGAACGACATGAATTTTACAAAAGGGACAGAAGGAGAATTTGAAATATTGCCAGACTTTGTGGCGGCTTTGAGACACATTGGAGGGACATTGTGAAGTTTCAAAAATGGACAGGTATGAGAGACTGCATAGTCCTCAGCTGAAAGACTCTGTACCCTTCAGAGCAAATTATCAACAGGCTGAATATAACCATGGCCGAGGCCATTGCTTGAGGCACCCACTGCCAAAGCAGCGAAAAAGTCGCAGCCACCATGCAACAAATGAACGCAGTTCCTGACCTGCTGACCCAAACGCAGGAGAAGAAGGCAGAGGGAGAAAAGAAACAGCCACAGCGACAACCCACACCAGAGGAGTCGAAACCAGAGTGACACCAAGACGACGATGAAGATGTCCATAGACTCTTATCAGATAGAAAATGGCACGAAAAGAGAAGAATCAGCGGGGAATTCCAATGTGCGGGCTGCGGAGGAATCACCTGCCGGTCTGAATGCAGGTTCCTTGACGCAATATGCCGGGCTTGTAATAAAAGGGGGCACATCGGAAAGGGTCTGCCGCAACAAAAAGGTATAGTCCAAAAAGACGTGGCAGCACTCCCCCCAGACATGACGAAGACAAGCCGGCAACCGATGGAACTGAAATAAAAGAACCGGTGACAGAGAAGAAATGCACAGACAGTCACCTTCGATAATGCCAGGCGGAAAGCGGAAAGAAGTGTTCGATAGAGGGGAGCATCGAGGGGAGACCTGCGAGATGGAGGTCAACTCAGGGTCTTCTTATCGATGGTATCCTGGAATACCATCTGGGTGCCTAATTCTGGACATCAAGCAGAAAAGAATAAAGAAATCAAAAACTTGTGCTAAAAGAACTACCAGGGAATCGAATCCCTGTAATTGGCCTTGATAATTTTTAGTTGATTTTAAACAACACGCGAAGTCTTGCCCTAACTATCGTCAACCGTGACCGGCCCTAGGCCTGCTAGGAATCGAAATGGTTTCGCAACCTCTTGTAATTCGGGATGACGGTTATCAACCGCACCGCCACTACCAATGGGGGAGAACCTACTCCACGAATTCCAAGATGTATTGATGGGACACTAGGCAAGTGCCAGGGGAACCCATCTCTCATTTAGCCTCGACCTGAAATAGCCCCATTTGCTTAAAGGCCAACGCATTCCATTCGCACTTAAACAAAAATTGATGAACAGCTGAAATAAGTTGATAGCGCAAGGGGTTTTTAGAACAAGTCGACCACACCAAGTGGGAAACCCCTATTATAACACCAGTAAAGCCAGATGGGTCATGCACATCTGTGGGGACTATAAGGCAACCCTGAACCATGCGCTCCAACAGAGCGCATACCCAGTGCATAGGTATGCAACATTATTGCAACTCGCTAGGGGGAGGAAAAATATTCACAAAACTCGATCTGCACAAGCTTATCATGCAACTACCCGTTGATTCAATAACAGGCAGAGCACAAATGATAGTAACGCATAAAGGGGCATTTCAAATGTAACGCCTCCAATTCGGTGTTAGTGTTGCCCCAGGCATTTTCCAAAGCCTCATGGAATGCCTACAAATTGAATCAAAGCTGTCGTCCCATACTTTGACAATGTGTACTGGTCTCAGCAAAAAACGCCAACCAGCTAGAGACCAGGCTAAAGGCCCTGTCACACTGCCCAAACGGATGCCAAAAGGACACAATGGAAGAGAAAAATGTTGCATCCGTTGTTTCCGCGCTCAAATGGGGGAAAATTTGCATAATTGAAGTGGATAACACGGACGCGGGGAGGACGCAGAACGGATGCAAAGCGGATGAGAAACGGAAAGCCCAGCGGTATGGGGAGCGCATGGGAGCGGATGCAGCGGCTTCGGGGGGTCTCAGCAAAGCGGGATGCGGAACGAAAAAAATGGACGCAGAACGGATGCACAGCGGAGATAAAGCGGATGCAGAGTGGAAACCTAGCAGATGCACAGCTGGAAGCAGAAGGATATGCTGGAGTTAATTGCGAATGCGGGGGGTATGTCATTGCGCAAGCACCTCGGATATAAAGGAAGCAGCTCGCACCATGGCCAGCAATTGGAGAAAAGACCTGCTGCTTCATACATCAAGTCCTTGCCTGCATGTCTGCCTTCCAGCTTTCTGCCAGCCTTGCTGCCAGCCTCTCTGCCAGCCTGCCTCCCAGCCTACCTGGGCAGCCACCCTTCCAGCCTGCCTTCCACCTGCCTCCCAGCCTCCTGGGCAGCCTCCCTGCCAAGCCTTGCTGGCAGCCCTGCTTCCAGCCTCCCTTCCAGCCTTGCTGGCAGCCTGCCTTCCAGCCTCCCTGCCAGCCTCGCTGCCAGCCTCCTGGCAGCCTCCCTTCCAGCCTTGCTGGCAGCCTGCCTTTCCAGCCTCCCTGCCAGCCAGTCTGTCTGCCAGCCTTGGTGGCCTTTGCCTTTCTGCCAGCCTTCTGCCAGGCTTCCTTCAGGCTTCCTGCAGGCTTCCTGCCAGCCTTGGTGCCTGCAGCCTTCCTGCAAGCCTTCCTGCCAGCCAGCAACCCCACAACTATGGGGAAGAAGCGCAAGCCTCAGGAACCTGCCGCCATCCCTGGCAAAGGGACAGGGCCACCTCCGCCCCTGGCCCTGACTCATCTTCTGCTGGGGCGTTGCTGCGTGTGGGCTTGCCTATTCAATTGCTGGAGCTTCTTCTCTAGCTGCTCCTGGCAGTGGTTGCTTCTGCTGCATACTCTGCTGAAGCTGTCCTGGTCCTGCTGGTCCGTGTCCTGCTCGTCTGCTCGTGTTCCTGTGTCCTGCTCTGCTCCTGGTCCTGCTCGGCTGCTGCTGCTGCTCTATGCTCCTGGTCTTGCTGACCCCGCTGCTGCTGCTTTACTCTGTGCTTGCTGATCCCTGCTGCTGATCTGTGATCCTCTGATGCTGATGTGATCCTGCTGGTGATGCTGCCTTGCTGCTGCTGCTGCTGTTGGTGGGGAGGAGGCAGCCCTCACACCTGGGAGCCCCTCTGATGAGGGCCCATTCTGGTCCTGGCAAAGGGAGGAAGAGGCGTATCAGGGAGGGAGAGGAGGCAATACTGCATCGAGGAGGAACAGGAGGATGAGGTGCTGGAGTGGTTGAGGGAGAACGACTATCTGTGGCGGAAGGGACACCGGTTGCAACAGGGACACCAAGCGGAAGCAGGTGCTTGGAGGAGAGGGCAGAGAGTTCTGGGCTACACACCTGATGTGCTCCTCAGCTGGTGGAAGCACATGCACACCTGGTACGGGAAGCTGCACCTCAAAAAAATCTGGCCAGGCCTCGGTTAAGCTGACGGACAGAGGAGAACTATGTAATGGCCAAGTGCAGCTTCCTGGAGGGTGAGGTCGCCACCGATGGAGCACCAGGAGCCCATCTGTCTACCCTCTCTCTCCGGCAGCCTGCTGCGACCAGTCCTCTTCCAGCCGAGAGTCAGTCCCTGTCTCCAGCCAGGTTTCTGTGGAGCGTGCCACGGCGGAGAAACCCCGGGCAGGTGTGGAAAGTGTGGTGGAGAGCATGAGGACTCCCTGTGTGGTGGGAGAGAGGGGACATTGAGTCCACCGCTGCCGAAGCCGCATCCACCCACACCTCTGCCTCCACAGTAAGGCAGAGAGCCAGACGGCAGGAGGGGCACAGCCACAATACCTGGTGGAGATCAGGGACACCATCCGCCCCAGCATAGGTCTCCTTCTCTCAGCTGGTCCCCATGAATCCTCCTCCTCCAACCAGCAAGCCCTTCCTCAATTACGTAACCAGACCCTCAAGGAAGATGGCGGATCCCTAGTACCAGGTGGTGAAGGAGAGGATCATCACGCTGCTTAACAACCCTCCAGATCCAGATGAACCTGCTCCCACCCAGTCAGGTCTGCTCCTCCACCCCAGGTGATGTCCCTCCCATACCAGGGCTTCAGCTACCCGGAGGTCCAGCAGCACAGACAGCAGCCCTTCCACATACAGGCACAGCATCGGGCGACACCCCGACAGCGATGCCAGCCACGCAAATGATGCCACCCACGCAAGTCCTGACCCCGCTGCAGACCAGGCAGCCCCACTACACTACTCCTTCCTCCATCCCACAGCCAAGCCCGGCCTCAGATAATCTGTCCTCAGTATGGGGCTGACACCCCATGGCATGAGTGAAGGACCTCTCAGCATCGCAGGGCTGAGCCAGCTCTCCGAAGACCTTCCTCAACACACCATCCCCTGTTGTCTCTGGGGCCAGGCACTCCAGCAACACCTCAGACCAGCACTGCAGCAGCACAACCTCCACAGCACCTGCACACCTAACATAAACACCTTAGACTGGGCACACACCTCCGAGTGACCAAGAGGAGTGCAGAGACTGACTGCCTGGATATTTGTGGACTTTATTTGGACACTTGACTTGGGTCATTTTGCTTTTACAGTTTGTTATTAATAAAGTTTATCTTTGTTTCACACGCTTGCTTCATTATTTTTTTTTCTATAAAGTCTGGGTGGAAACTTTTTAGAAATGTGTTTAGCCTTGCATGCTTGTGGGATGGGTTAAGATAGCTGTGGGATGGGAAGGGATACCTGGGATGGGAAGGGATAAACTCCAGTGCAAGCCCTATGGCCCTTCATTATCAATAACAATGTAAGCATTGATCCACACATTTGAACACCAAACACAACTCTTTATTAAACGCCCTGTTCATTGTAGGCAATCCAACATACATGGCCAATCTCATGCATGTGATGAGACAGGCTGAAGAAAGCATCCTTTAAGCATCTACCATCCTGTCTTGCCACTCCACCGCTCCAGCTGGGGAGTTGCACCGTGTTTCAGGAGGTTCGCTGCTTCTTCGCCTCACGTGAGGCTCTGTTGGGCCCTTGCACACCCTCAGTGTCTATAAGGTTTCCTTGCCTCCATTCCCCAGGCTGGAGGTCCGCAAGCCTGTTCTGCAAGGACCGGGTAGTGGGTCGCATGAGATTGTGCAGGATGCAGCAAGCTTCCACGATCCTCCTCATGGTCTCTGGTGATGCTGCATGTGGCTATAAGTACCTGGAACCTGTTGGCCAGGATGCCAAAGGCGTTCTCCACCACCCGTCTTGCCCTGGACAGCTGCAGTTAAAGATCCTCTCTTCACGGGTGAGGTATTTGGAGGTGTAGGGCTTCATGAGGTAGGTTGTTAGGGAGAAGGCGTCATCCCCCACGATGAAAATAGGGCACATCTTGGGTGTCGTTGGGCAGGGTCTGGATCTGGGAAGCCCACCATGAGGTTTGCTTTCCAGCCCCTCCTTGAGGTGACTGGCATTGTGTATACCTGGGCATCTGAAGATGACCGTTTGCCTGAGCATCGATGTACATGAATCTGTAGTCAGCATCGACCATGGCGAAGAGGATGATGCTAAGAAGCCCTTGTAGTTGTGATAAGTGGACCCTGACTTGGCTGGAGCTTTGCAGGCCACGTGCTTCCCATCTATGGCTCCAACGTGTGGGGGGAAGTTCCACTTCTGATACCACTGCTCTGCAACATTCTTCCATCCTTCTTTCAGTGGAGGGGTACTGGAGGAGCTCCTCCTTATATTCTTCGATGATGGCCTGCACCATTTCTGACACAAAGCTGATGGTGCTGGGTGGCACCCTCCAGCCGTGCTGCATGCTCCTGTGTGGTCCCTGAGGCCAGGTGCGCAGAGTGAGTGTCACCTTGAGCCCAGGTTCCAGGCTGGTCGGGAAGTTGGTGTTTGTCTTTGTAACCTGGGTGTCAGGCGCTGCACAGTTCATCAAACATGGCTGGAGGCATATTCATGAAGTTCCGGAACCCCGAGGGTCTTCGCTCTCCTGAGCTCCACCATCAGCTTGTCGTAAGTACGTACTGTGCTCTTCTGGCAAACCATCTTTGGAGCCAGACTTTTTTTGGGTGCCTCCTTTTCTTTCCGTAGTACTGCTCACAGAGACTGTAGATGGTTTCGCAGTGTTGCAGAAGGATGTTGGCTGCAGAAAGGATTTTGTCGCAATCCACGGTGGACATGATTGGATGCTGTGGAATAGCAAGAGTCTGATGAAGGCTGCAGAGGTCTGCACAGCTGGTCTGCTGGTCTGCAAGTGAGATGCAGGTGAGTTGCTCCCCCTTTTTATAGGCAGTATAGGTGTTCCTTTGTATCCTCTAGGCATCCTCTAGGCATCCTTCATATCCAAGATAGGTCCTTCTGCGAAGTTTTTCCGTTTTAAATGCTTTGTTTCCTTCTTGCATCCGTTCTGCATCCGTTCTGCATCCATTTTCGCTTCCTCCCTGCGTCCGGGCTGATGCGATTGCGCGGATGGGCAGCGCATGCCTAGCAGATATAGCGGATGCGTAACGGATGCAGAAGGATGCTACGATGCGTGTAGGATGCAGAATGGACGAATTGGATACATTTTCTGCGCAAAAGTTTTAGGCAGCTCAAAACTTTTGGAGGGATGAAACGTCAGTAAACGGATGCTGGACGGATAGAGAAGGAAGCCAAACGGAGGCAGTGAGTACATCGCGTTTTCGAACGGATGGAAAGCTTTTTTGTCCATTTACTTTCTCTTTGCATCCATTGGTGCAGTGTGACACGGCCTTAAGAGAAGTCTTAACTCGCTTTTGAAAATCAGGCCTAAAAGTGAATAAGGAGAAATGTGAACTGGCCACTAACCGGGTCGAATTCTTGGGCTATTTAAAGATGAGCAAGGCATTTCACCCAGCTGAAAAGAAGGTGAAGGCTATCAAAGACACTCCCAGAACAAGAAAACAAACCGATCTCCAGGTGTTCCTAGGCCTCATAAACTTTTAAAATGTGTTCCTGCCCCATAAGGCGAACAATAGCAGAACCCCTACATCGACTGCTAAATAAAAAAAACCATTTGGACTTGGGGCCACTGGAACAGAAAGCTTTCCAAGATATTAAGGAACCTATTAACATCAGACACCATTCTTATCCATTTAGCAACACCCTGCCTCTGACGGTCACCTGCGATGCTTCACCTTTTGGGGTCGGAGCCATCCTGAGTCACTTGCTTCCAGATGGCAGAGAGGCACCGGTCGCATTTTACTCAAAGATGCTGTCCAAAGAGGAATGCAATTACAGCCAACTTGATCGTGAAGCCCTGGCAATTGTCGCTGCGGGTCAAAGATTCCATGAATACCTTTACGGCAGACTTTTTCTATCATAACCGACCACAAGCCTCTCCTTGGAATCCTGGCGGGAGACAAGCCAACCCTGAACATTCTGTCTCCTAGAATGATGAGGTGGTCTGAATTCCTCGCTGCCTACTCCTACACGCTACTCCACGACCCGGCAAAGCCATCTCGCATGCCAACGCCCTGAGCCGTTCCCTTGCCTGTCACAGAAGACGACCCTGCTCAACTACCTCCACATTCCAACTGGAGACCTGCCCAGAGCTACCGCTGACTATGGCTGACACCTCTTCCAGGAGGTTCCATTGAGAAGATCGAGAGAGGCAGCGATCCCGACTGAACCACTTGAGGACCAAAACAAGACTGAGCCACGCAGGTCAGCTAGAGCTAGGGAAAAGCCACACCTACCTGCGTGATTATGTCACCCACGTTGGACTGAACTAAGGGGAGGGTGTTCTCTTTGGAACTTGGTAGTTCCAAGTACTCATTCTGATTGGCCAAAAAGGCTACTTAGGATTGGTTTGCTAGGAACCAATCCGGGAAGCCGCCAAAGGTGGGAAGAATTAAATAACTGTCATTGGCCACAAGCTGCAGGTGAGCCGGCTAATATAAAGGGCTGCCGCGGCTTGGGCCATGTTCCGTTTCTTTACCTAGTGGTTTGAAATAAAGAGTTGTTGTTTGGAACCAGTCTCCTGCGCTTCTTTCCGGATGGAACAATTAACCCTTCATGTGATCTTGATTCTATCCCTCTGTTTATGCAGAGGAATATGAACAGTCATAAGTCACTTTTTTCAGTGCCGTTGTAACTTTGAACGGTCACTAAATGAAATGTGGTAACTGGAGGACTACCTGTATTTTATTCCCAGAGTAGGATCACATAGTTTGGCTGATCTTCAAAAACTAAGCAGGCTTGGAATGTGCTAGAACATGAATGAGAGACCACTAGGTGATTTGTAGACTACAGATAGTTTAAGAAGTCAAAGAAACTCTGTGATAAAAACAATGGCCCATCACTCCCATGTGTTGCTCAGAAATGAGATGAATATGTCTATGAATGCACAGGGAAATGACACAAATTCATTTCTGCTTTCTATTAAAATGTTCTCATCCCGAGTAGTTTCTAGAGCCCCAAATCTTTGTCAGAACTCACTGTATCGAACACATAAATAAATAAACAGACCACAGAAAAGCACAACTATTAAATCACTAAAACTTTACAATAAAACCCTGCAACATAATAAATGGCACCATAAAACTGTACAGTGGAATTATAAAATAATATATGATTGATTTGAAAGCCTAGGGAAACATAAATCTTTTCCACTTGCTGTCCTGCTTCTTGGGCAGCTGCTGAAATCTTGGAATGTCACCAATGCTCCATGTAAAGAAAATTAAGCCCATGTCACACTGCACCAAGGGATGGAAAGAGGATGTAAAACGGAGAGAAACACTTGCCATCCATTGGTTAA
>BHFT01001948.1:0-50453 GCA_004320025.1 Laticauda laticaudata | reverse complement strand
CCATGTCTATTTGTTTAAGTAATTGGTTTAACAAGCAACAGCTACTGTTGTGGTTTAATTATTTGTATTGTGTTTAAAAAAATTTCTGCCTCCATGGTTTCTTTTTCTATCTGGGGAGGAAGTCTTCCTTCACTGTTTTAGTAGTATCTGGCACTGTCCTTTTTTGGGGGGTACTTCCAAGAGGCAAGAGGGAACTAGCCAGATTTCTCAACCCAGTTTCTTTTCAGGAACAGAGATTAATCTTTTTCTTTCCAAACAAAGCTGAATAGGGAAAATTATCTCATCAATAAACACAAGATTAAATGTCGCCAAGCACAGAATTAACCTTCACCAAAAAGCCAGTTTTAGATTGAAACTCAGAAATGGTATGTGAACTCATATTTGAATGTCAAACTTTCTAGCTAGCCAAGAAGCCTTGCTGAATGTCACTCATCTTGGTTCCTTGTCATTGAAAAGTGCCAATCATTACATGCTGGCTGGAATTATTTCCAGGAGAGTATTTCCTCCCAACAGCAGTGTAAAAAGCTTAAAATAAACCTTCCCCTTTCAGAAAGTATCACAGAAAAAAAAAAACACCCGTCCTTCGGAGACAGTAAGTCTAGGCATACTGCCAAGATGTGGAAAAAAAAAGAAAAGGAGATATCTTTTAACTTCTGGTTCTCTGAACTGCTTAAAAAGTTAACAAGGGGTTCTATAGAACCGATCAGAACTGGTAGAATCCCACACCTGCTGCTCTTTCTTTGGCTTCTGAGAGGCTCCAGGAAACTTCATGTGATCCAGGCAATAGCCGTATTAATAATAGTCATAGCTGCTATTGTAGGAGAAGGACAGATAGAGCCTGGGGGCAGAATCAAGAGACTTGACTAATTTTTCTTCCAGATTTCTAATAACTTTCCTTTGGGCAATCTATTTTAGCTATTAGTGGGACTTTGTAACTTTAGTTGCAGTTTCATTAATAATTCTGACAAAGGTCAATCCTGTGATGTCCATGTCACAAAGTTTTTTTTTCCTAATGGTATTGCCTTTTTAAAACATTTAATATAACAATGGAGAATAGCAGTATTAGAACAAATCCAAAAGGCTCGTCCAAAAAACAAATTTTAAAAGATCTGTCTGCATCAGAATAGAATAGAATAGAATATAGAATAGAAAGAGAGAGAGAAAGAGAAAGAGAAAGAGAACAGAACAGAATAGAAATAGAATAGAAAAGAAATAGAAATAGAATAGAATTCTTTATTGGCCAAGTATGATTGGATACACAAGGAATTTGTCTTGGTACAAGTGCTTTCAGTGTACATAAAAGAAAAGATACATTCGTCAAGAATTCATCAACAATCAGGCTGCTGTTGTTCTGGAGTTGTGTTTCATTTGATAAATTCCCATGGGAAAGCCATTCATTTGAGAAAATATCGCTTTTTTTTTTAGTCTTTTATAAGGAAGGAACTTTGAACTGGTCAGTTTTATACTGGAAACCAGAGATTCATGTCAGAAAGTTGATTTGCCCTACATGATTAAGCAAGTTAAAAGCCACAGCTCCAAAATTGCGGTTGGGGGCAGCTTTAAGAATAAACTTTGCATGCGCTTGTTTGGGCTTCTTTCAAGTTTTAAAAAATATATAAAAGCATGCGTTGTATTTATGCTTTTTGTCCTGAGTCTTAAGCATTGTTTTGTACGTGTCAGTTGACTGTTCTGGGAACATATGAAAGTAATTAAAAGTACCAAGAATGTACAGTTGGCCATTTTTCATCACTAAGTTTCATTAGTTTTTAATGTGTAGAACTCTCCTTTAATCCCCAGATACAATAATGGGAGTGGATCATGATGTTTTCAAGAAGACAAAAAAATCAGTGTTTTTAAATTATTAATTAAATTCTCATTTCATAATTACAAAAAAGCTAGGAGTTAGATGTAATGCAACCATATCATGTTTCACCTAAACAAAATTTCAGCACAAATAAATTGTGATTTATATGAAACTGTACTAAATGTTTACAATATTTAACTAAGGATGCCTATACATCTGGCTGATATTATTGAGAATCATTTAGGGGAAACAATGTCGTGCCAATGAGTCCCTCCCACCCAAAAAACTCATTGGGGCTTGCCAGATTCTTTGCCTCATTTTTTAAAAATATTTTGAAATTAAAATAATTAAAGTTGGCCTATTGGAAAGGCACACCTTGCAACTATGGTTTTGGTTCTACATAAACAGTGTGCCATTGGCGATGGCAGATGGGGAGAGAGGAAGGGGTTGGAACCGGTGGGATGTGAAACAATCCCAAGGCCAATGGAGACCCAGGAGGGGAGCATGGAGGGAGATAGCATTCCTGCAGTCGGTTATAAGGGCAAATCTACCTGAGTTTTCTGCATGTGACCACAAGGATACTGGAACATTAACTTAAAAAATGGGTCATTAGTAGCTTTGCAGGGAGAGTGTTGCCACTTCAAACAGTTGCTAAGCAACCAGTCATAAGTCATAAGGTTGCCTGAAGACATCATCAGTAGATAGGCAAGACTTTCCTGGCTGCCATTTTGTGAGTGTGACCAACATTCCAATTACGACTCCCCACAGGTTTGCCTATTCTAATGTTCAAAATATGTGAATATAGTTGTTCATGTGTGCAGTTTCAATACTGATAGACGGATTATTTCTTATTTATTAGAACTGTTGTTCCTAACATCAAGTGCCGGTTTCTTTTTAAGCAGCATGGGCTCTGCAGTTATTCTTGTGGGTGTTTTAACTGATTGGAATCCTTTTCAAGATTTAAAATAATGGCAAATGGTATAGAAATTGTGCATTTCAAGGTAATCAATGGATTAAAACACAATGCATTAAAAACTCAATTAAATATTATGCATTGCTAAATCCCCTACCTCCAAAACACTGCTTTAGGTACTGGCATTTTAAAAACTTTAAATAGGTACGGCAAACTGCTTAAATCACAGTGGAGATTGGCCATCCTTTAATTATCAAAGATTAATGAGAGGGATTCTCATTTTAATATATAAGGGATATGGGGTTCCTAGGACTGAATTGCTGTTATATATGGTAGACCAGATTTGTCATCTAATCAAGCCAGTTGTGAAATGAATGTTCAACAAATGTTCGAAGTTATGACAATGCTGAAAAAAAAGTGACTTATCACAAGTCTTTGCATTTATAACTGTTGCAGTATCCCCACGGTCACACGATCAAACCTTGGATACTTGCCAACTGGCACGCATTTATGAGTTGCCATTTCCCAGGGTCACAGGATTGTCATTTCCGATCTTCCCAGGAGGGCTCCAAAAAATAAAAGTCAGTGGGGAAAGCCAGATTTGCTCAATGACCACATGATTCACTTAACCATGATTTGCTTAACCACTACAGCATAAAAGGTTGTAAAACTGAGCACAACTCACTTAACAACCATCAGAAATGTAAATCCCAATTATGGTCATAAGTTAAGGACAATCTATAGCCATGGTGGTAAGCCTATGGCATGCATGCCAGAAGTGGCATGCAAAACCATTACTGCTGGCACACGAGCCCTCATTCAAAAAGTCTACTGTGCATGTGTGCACACCGTCTGCCCCCCCGCCAGCTGATTGTTGTGTATAAGGCGCACATGGCAGAAGTATGCGGTGCGCATGGTGGGGTCGCATGTGCAGGAGGCATAGGGGCCCTGTGCATATTGCCTTCTGGGTGATGGCATGCGAGCACGAGCAGACAAGCGCACGTGCAACTATTGGCACAGGAGCCCAAAAGGTTAGCCAATACTGACCTATAGAGTCTTCACAAGAAAAGTCCTAATCGGACTGAGTAGGTGTTTGAATAAGTGTTTCATGAACTAAGCAAATGGTGCAGGAAAAGCAATCCTAAGTCATCCCTAAAGCCAGTTCTAGAGAAGAGCTATGCCAGCAGGAATAGGGAGGCTGCTATTCCCATCACCGGTTCTCCTGACAAAGACCAACTAGTCAAGTTGACCTTGGGGGGTGAAATCTGAACAAACCATGTTACCAGTGAAAGGTTCTGAAATAGAATCATCTGGAGGCAGAACCAGAGTCAGACTTACATTATCCAAAGAGGCCCCCATTCACACTTTTTTTCCTATGCCAGCATAGCACTTCACTTTCCCTTATACTGCATCATTTGTGTCGGAAGGCTAACCAAAGAAATGGTGATACTACTGAGCAAAATAATTATGAATAGAATTGAATTTCTAAGTCCTCAAGTTTTGTTAACTGTTGTGCTTTTTCCCCTCTACTGATAAGATACAAGACACATGTATTACAATAACAATATATACTAGTGGTAATACAATATAAAAAAGTAATTTACATATAAAAGTGATGGCTTATCGTGCTGAAATTCCAAAGAGGAATTTTGGGTGATGAATGCCCTTTGTTGTCACAATCACTCTAATCTTTTATGTTTAGTGCTGAATGAAATTAATCTTTCCTTTAAAGAAAGGTTAGAAAAACTTTCGCTAGTCTAGACATTGTCCTAGACACATTAGATTTAAATATAGGGTTGGATGAAATACTCGGACACCATACAGGTCACAGAACATTAGGATGGCCAAAATAACAAAGATTAAGGTTTCGCTCCAGCACAATATCAACATACTCGAATGAGAAAGACAGAAAGAGGAATTTTCAGACAATTATAGGCCTTAACCCAGCTCTCCGGTATCTGCAGATTAAGCCTACTGCAACAGTTCATGGGTTTTGTAACTTTCATGCAATTAAAAATAAATATTTTCCCATATAATATTTTTGGTGTCAGCATCAGCCAACATAAAACACACTGGACTCCATAAGAATCTTCGCATGACTGAAAACAAGGTTTTCTATCTTCATTGGACAATCACAGACAATCAATTTTAGATTAGATGGATCATTTAAATCACAGAAAGTCCATGTGCTGCTTGGTGGGCAAGAGAAAGGAGAATGGGAAGAAAATGCTCTTGGGTCTGTTGATCATTCCTATTGCAATAACTCCATATTCAGAACAGCTATGTTGCTCCTGAACCAGAACCATTCAATATATTGAATAGTCACGTCTGAAATTCCAGATTGAAATTTGGTATAGGTAGTCCTCGATCTGTCAACTTTAGATGCATGGAGCTTCCACAAAATCCCCCCATCAGAATTTGAATTGATGTCTACACATCTTAAAGTTGCCAACTTTGAAAAACACTGATATAGATATAAGGTCAAATTACCTCATGTTCTAACATACAAATTAAAAAAGAGGCATAGCTGTTAAACAGAACATATGAAATTGTACATTAGGAACATGACAATGTTAGTAGAAAACTAAGAAAACCCATTTGGCTTTGTTAAGATTGCCACCTGCTGAGGAAAATTAAGCACAGCATTGCTCAAAGTTAATCATAAAGAAACTGAGAAGGAATGTTTTTAATTTAGTAACATTCCTTAGATTATTTCATCATCTGGCCTTGGACATCCTATCCATTATCAATAAAATGAAGATGATAATGAAATCTTCTGAAAAATGGAATGGAATCTACCTCAGTTTGGTAGTTTCCACTGTGATCACGAGACTGGACTTAAGGCAAGCTTACCACAGCATCGGACTGCTTACTGAATATTGTTAAAATGCTATAAACACTGTGAGAAAAAAAAAATAGTTTGAACATTTCTTGTTTGTTATCAAATGTTCTACTGGCTGTACGTGCAGATATTCATGAGAGAGAAGCAAAGCAATTTGTAAAAACTCTTGTTGAGAATTTTTATTTATTTTTAGTTTCAGTATACCATCACATTCCTAAAAATACTTTGGCAATTTTCTTGCAATTGAATGTGCAACCTATTTAGTCATGGAAACGCTTATCTCTGCAGAATTATTTAAGTACATGTTTATTTTGTTGCCTATCACAGAAAGGCAGGATAACAAAACTTTGACAACTCACATGAAAGATTAAATATAGTTTCTCTTCAAATTCTAATCAATAACACGACTATAATTCTTGTGCTATACTGCAATCAACATTAAATCCTATGTATACTTACTTAAAACTAACCTCTGCTTAGCCAAAATAGCTTTGTTTCCAAGTAAACGTACATAGTTTACATTTTAGTTTATTCAATTTTTAAAACTAATTTGAGACAGCTTTACAAAATACAGTGCAAACAAGACAAGAAAAATAGTAGTCAATTACATCCACAGTAGTCAAATGTTAAAATCAGTTCCACGGCATAAATTGTTATTTTGATAGAAGCTGGACTGTTTTGCTGCAATTAGCAAAATTTCTAAATCTATTTATATTATATTATATTATTTCCTGGCCTCAATAAAAGTGCAAGTCAAATGGAAACTACTGCCACTATAACTTACATGAACAAAATCTTTTTGTAACTTCTTTTATAAAAGCATGTGATGTATCCCTAATGGTTCCATCAAAATGTGGAAACAATTAACTCTTACTACAGATGCAATGCAGAATATGGATATTTAAGCAGTATAACACTAAAAGAATTAGTGTTAATATGGAGATTGTAACCATAGAAAAGTTGTAATATTTTAATGCAAAACTATAAGTTGAAATAAAACAGATTTAAGCCTTACTGTATCCCCCTTATGTTTAACATTTAATTCTTTAAATCTAGAAATGACTACATTTTTACCATGTTCTTGTCTAACAGAATGTAATGAGTAACCTAGTGACACTTGCGGAGTTCTGGATGGGAAACTCTGGACAAAGAAACATACACAAGAGTGGCAATTTGTTATGATAAACAGAGAATACTTTTGATGTAGATGTATGAGAGGTCCTTACGCAAGAAATAATTAAATCTCTTCTTCAATACTTAAAATTTGTGATCAGTTGAAATAATGTATTAACCATGCTTTGTGTCACACAGTAAAACCACAAAGTATAAAAACCACATGTGCTCTGATATTTTGGTTTTACTGTTAGTTCTTTTCTTAGCTAAAGGATGTAGAAAAATTATATACAAAGTGTGCTTTTCTTCAAACTGGAAGGTGTTAAAAACTGAGTAAGATTTTGCAGAATAAAGTCTAATAAGAAGTCAATTGCAATGAGCTAATTGGGGAAAAACCGATTCATATAAGAACTCAAGCTAAAAAATCTAGAAAAAAAGTATCCTTGTATTCCTATGCTGCCTGTTTATGAACATGGACTTTGCGCATGTGTCCATCATTTTGACAATTAAAAAAACAACAACTCTAAAAGCCCAGCTTTCCAATTCATTTAGCAACTGATAAAATAATTTAAATACAGAAAGAGAAAGACAAGGACAAAAACTAATTTCAAACAGCTATAGAATGTATGAAATCAATAAATATCTTTCATAGAGAGTTATGGTCATTAAATAGACATTCTTGATTAGTCACATTTTTATTCTTATGGGAAAACACTAAACTGGGACAGATAACATTAATAAGCCTCAAACATGGTCATTTGCTTGCAGGCTTTGTGATACAAAATATCGCAACATAACACATATATATTAATAAGAGATTAAGATGGACAATAAAATACTTAATTACTAGTTACTGCAAAATGTTTTTTAAAATCTGATGAAGATAATATGCTGAACAAACATTATGGATATCAATTCCATAAATAATATGAAATTGGAATTTGATAATTTTGCTACCATATATGGAAGAAAATAGAATCAAACCTGCTGACCTCCGGTGTTATTAATGAGGGGTCATAAGAATCTTCGGAACATTAGCTGCATATTTTTATAATGAATTTCCTGTAAGGTTGCTGAATTAAATAGATATAATGGAACAAAAAACTGAAACATTTCTATTATTTGGTTTTTGCTTTACTATAAACCTTTTCACTGAGAAATATTTTCTTCCTATACTTTAAAAATACTCTTAGATTATCCAAGAGTCTAACCCTTTCCTAACTGTCTTTAGAGATTGGGTCAGGATATTGCACTGAATGCAAGCTAACATTCATGAAATGACTTGAAGCATTATTTTGGCTATAGTATGGTAATTCAGTCTTTGGTATGTAAAACTAAGCTTCAAATCCAGATACAACATCTAGGGCTACCAGCAGCCAATTTTTTAAATCCTATTACATAATAAACGTATTGCAGAAATACAAGCCTTTATGCAATGCTGAAACTATTACCAAATGTACCATAGAGCTTCATGCATAAACAATATTATTATTTCCATAAAAAAATAAATTGTTTAAATTACTCTTTATTGTACCAGCAATTTTTAATATTCCCCTGTTGTTTCAAGCATTGATCTTTCTATAAATAAAATAGGTTTCCTCAAAAAGGTAAGCAGAAATATGGAAGTGAAGAAATAGAAAAAAAACATTCACAATGATTCGGCAGACATTCAATTATCACAAATGATAGAAAATATAAACTACATTTTTTGTTACATCATTTACATGATTTTTGTAGGCTTTCAAACATTAACTTGTACAGACATGTTAGACATCAACTTCAGAAGGCATCATGGTGTTGGAGCAGGAGTCACTTTCATACTGCTAAGTGCTGCATGGATTCTGAAATGTAATCTGGATTCCATGGAATATTCCTTGTAATTATTTCTATAAAACAACATTCAGTTTACTTGGTCATTTGCCATAACCCAACTACTCCAATAAAATCAGAGAGAAATCTGGATGAGATTTTTCCAGTGAAAATATTTTACAGGTAGTCCTTGACCTATGAACACAATTGAGTTCAAAATTTAAGTGAGAAATTTGTTAAGTGAGTTTTGCCCCATTTTATTATTTTTGAGTTTTGTCCCATTTTATTATTTTTCTTGCCACATTTGTTAAATTAATCACTGCAGTTGTTCAATTAGTAACACAGTTATTAAGTGAACCTGGCTTTCCCATTGACTTTGCTTGTCAGAAAGTCACAAAAGATGATCACAAGACCCTGGGACATTGCAACTGTCATAAATATGAACCAGTTGTCAAGCATCCGAATGTAAATCACATGACGATAGGGATGCTGCACTGGTCCTAAATGTGAAAAAATGGTCATAAGTCATTTTTTCATTGTTGTAATAACTTTGAACAGTCACCAAACTGTTATAAGTCAAGGACTACTTGTATTTTTTAAATTTTAAGCATGCTGCTGGCCAGATAATTCTGAGACTTGAAGTCCACCCATCTTAAAGTTGACAAGGTTGTGAAGCACTGTTCTAGACTATGCCCTGTTCTAATTCAGGCATTCTCATTATCCAAATTCTCTATTAGTTCCTGCTCAAATACAGAAATCCCACCTTAATTTTTACTCACAAATACTGAAGTTTCAATTTTCCTAGTAATCAGATGATTATATTTTAGTTTACAAGATTTACTAGAAGAAACCTTTCAAATTTAATGTCAATTCTCCTATTTTCAATTCAGAGTGTGTTCACTGTTTTTCCCATCGAGCTGCTGCAACAGTTTTTACACTTTTGGCATTTGTGCATCAAATTAAGCTTTCTCTCTAACGTGGAAGTAGCTGAATCATATGGAAATTCAGTTTGATCTCTTGTGTTATTTAAAAAGCTTTTATACACTTTTCCGGGTTTTTTTTTTTCAATTAGCAAGTTATCTTGAACCAAACTTGTTCTTTGGATGCAGCAGCAGAATATATGTATCTTATCTATGTTAAAGCAAGATGAACTATATCTATATCTATATATCGATATCTAATCTATCTATCTATCTATTTTTTTTCTTAAGTTTTCACGGCTACTTACATGTATGGTATTCAGCTTTGTTCGGGTATTTTCCCACGTCATTATAGTTGTGATTTTAAAGTTGTAGCAACGTTTTGGCAGAATCCCATTTGCCATCATCAGGCTTCTGTATTGTGTTCGTCTGTGCGTCACACTTTCACAGCCGTTTCAGTTTTAAATTTGGGGCTAGCCAACTGCTGTGCCAGAATGGTTTTTTTTCAGCATCGATTTTGAGTCTTGGGCTGTTTTATTGTCTTGGAGTTTGCATGTTCTGCTTGGTTGGTGTTTCGAATATCTTCTATCTCTTTTGTAGTTTTTTTGTCTTGATTGGTGCAGCAATTGTGTTCCTGTATTGGAGGCTTTTAGTGCAGCTTGGCTCCAAGTAAATCATTTTTAGGAAGCTAGGTTTCATCTGGGTGCCTGGTTGGGTGTGTTTGAGCTGGAGGTATTGGGCGGGGGGCTCTGTTTGCCCAGAAGTTTGGCTGGCTTGTTGATGTGGAGATTTTTTTTGTTTGTGATGCAGACTTCCAAATAATGACAGTCTGGTGGACACTCATCTCTTCTATTCATGCTTTCAGGTCTTTTTTCAATCTCTATGGCTTCTTGATATTCTGTGGCTGGGGTTTTCTATAGTGGCTAGGGTTTTGTCCTTTGAAGTTGATGCTTATGGCCTGTGGCTTTCATGTGTTGGACATGAGGAGGGTGTGTTCCAGCTTTTTACTGCATTTTTGTGTTCATCTAGGCGGGTACTTATTCTTCTTATGGTCTGTCCAATTTATGTGGCCGGCATGATGCACAGGGATTCATATATGCTTGGCTTCAGGTCAATTTATCTTTGGGGTTTCTCAGGATGGCTGCTATTTTTCTGTCTGTTTTGAAGGCAGTCTTGATTGATGCCTGTGTAGTATCTTACTGATTTTGTCTGTAATACCTCTTATGTAGGCAGGACAGCTTTCCTAGGTCTGTTTCCTTCTAGGTCTCCATTATGTCTCAGTGTGTTTTTGTGGATCAAGCCGGATTTTGCTTTTGTGGAAGCCGTTAGCTGTCAGTACTTTAGTCAGGATGTACAGTTCAGTCTTTAGTTGTCTTTGTCTGTCAGGCGTCTGGTTCTGGTGATTAGTGTTTTGCCACGGAGTTTATCTGTGCTGGTGTGGTGGGATTGGACGTTGAGGTAGGTTGGTGTGTGTTTTCTTCTGTATATGTGTGTCCTAGTGTACCATCTGTTCTTTTGTAGATTAGTACATCTAGGAATGTAGTTGTTTGTTTGTTTCATTTCCAATGATAAACTTGATTTGGGGTGTGTGCTGTTTAGGTGTGTTAGGAATTGTTTAGGTTTTCTTTCCATGGGGCCAAATCACAAATGTGTCATCAATGTATCTTAACCATAGTTTGGGTTTGTGGTGGTATTAACTAGGGCTGAGGGAGCATCTGGAAATTTTCAATCTTCCATGAACAGGTTGTAACTTTGCTTGTATCTTGTCCTTGTATATGAAATTGTGGGTTAAGCAGTGTTCTGCTAGTTCATGAGTGTGTTTAGCTGGTTGGTATTTATATTTTGATGATTTCAAGAGTTTCTTTTATTGGGATTGAGTGAATAGTGAACCAACGTCGAAACTTACAAAGCAGATTTCTGTTCACGTGTTGTATCTTTGATCATTCCAAGAAGTGGTATGATTTTGTACATGTGAAGCTGCTGCTTCAGCATGGAGCTGTAGCGGCTCTCTAAGTGTTTAGCTAGGTTTTGTAGTGGTGCTCCTCTGGAGCTGACTATGGTCTGAGAGGTATGCCTTCTTGTGTGTATTTTTGGGAGGCTGTATAGATTGGGTCATCTGGAAAGAATTTTTCTTTTGGATGATTGTCTGTTGGATCTTCTTTGCTCATGTGGCTGGTTATAATTTTTCTTCTGGTTATTTTCCAGATATGTGGTTGGGTCTGTGTTTATGGGTTTGTATGTGGATCTTGAGTAGGTCTGCCAATTTTGGTTTCGTAGTTTTCTATCCATTACTACTTGGCATTACCTTTATCTGCTGAAGTAGCATAAATCCATAATCACAGTAAACACAGACCAAGATCCCCAACCAATTCAGTGATGAAGAAAAAACCATTCTGGCACAGCAGTAGGCTCGCCCCAAATTTAAAACTGAAACAACTGTAAAAGTCAGTTTACAGTTGACTCACAGACGAACAAAATATAGAAGCCTGATGATGGCAGATGAGATTCTGCTGAGATGTTGCTACAACTTTAAAAGCACAACTATGATGACGTGGGAAAATACCCAAACAAAGTTGAATACCATACATGTAAGTACCTGTGAAAACTTAAGAAAACACACACACACACACACACACACACACATACATACTGTATATATTATAATTGATTATAGCTGTACAAAAAAATTACTTACTTTGCAGTTTCTATGAATCTTACAGCTTTTTCTCTTTCATTCTGTTGTTTATATAAAAGACCCAACTCGTACGTTGAATATGGAGCTAAGTAAGTATCATACTTTAATTGTTTCTCACTAAAATGCAAATAGACACTGTATCATTAAGAGCAACTAAAAGGTTGATTAAAACTCTTTTTCTTTGAATATATCTATAAAAAATCACCAGTTAAAATTAACTACCTCATGTCTTCTTTAAACCATGTTTATGTATTTTAGTAGGATAGTTTTAAATTCCAATGGAAGGCAGCCAATCTGGACAGTGGAAAAGAAGGATCTCTGCACCTGCAGAAGTTTCATGATCCATTTGACTGGTTAAGTTTTATCTATGCAGAGAAAACTTTCAACTGCTTGACCGGACAGAAATTTTGTCAGAAAAGAAAGCATATTTGATTGTGGGGAAACTACCCAAAGTTACTGGAAGTTGGGTGGCATAAAAAATGTTAACCGACTAACTAAATACATAAATAAACTCTAAGCAACTTATATATGTGCTTCCCCATAAACCAAAGGTGAAAATTATTATTCAGGCAGGTAGTTATTAGANTGGGATCATATTGTAGACTCACTAAAGTTTTTTTCCCTTTGTGTCAATGCCAGCCTCAGCATTTTATAGACACCAAGCAGCTTTGCATATAATGATGGATGAAAGTTCATCTGGATGAAAGTCCATTTATAGTTAAATATATACAAGAGGCAGAAGGATAAGCAAGAATTCCACATATGTTCCTGAACAGTTCCTGTCCCCTTTTCCTATTTTCCAATACAAGCATAAAAACGAGAAAATGTCACAGATCCCTTGGCTTTTCTTTCACTGATTTTTTAGGGGAAAAAAACAAATGTGGGAGAATAAAGTCAGGCACTAACTTGGGGAATGACACAAAGATGTCTCTTGAATGCTATGTCCTAATGGCTTTAATTGAAGTATTCTAATACATTTTCTCTGTTGCTGAATATTATTGCATCTTAAAGTTCTGTTCCCAATATTTTACCTTTGAATAACTTGGCTGAAACAGAGTTCTGCTTGCAAGAGTCTTCCTAAATGCTTCAAACACAGTCCTTTTAGTAGTTGTAGCAAACATACATCATCCATGTAATATTCATTGTGATCTGAAAATGAAACATGAGTGAGTTTAAAATTACAGCTATTATAATGAAGGTTGTGAATACAACCAATTGTCAAATACTGTAATTAACAGTTTTATATCTATTTTTAAATCTGATCTTTAATAACTATTATATACAGCAACAAAATTAATAAAAGTCTTGTTTAGTAATATTTGATTCCAGTATGAAGCAGAATATCTATAAAGTATATCTTAATACTGGAATGTTCCAAAATAAGGCAAATCCTCTATCATTCTCCCACTTCCCTTTCTTAATTCATATTCACTTATTAGTCAAAATGATAGCTCCAGATACAGACACAATATTAAATATGTGAAAAATCATGAAAATAGGTCTATTAATTGCTATGTTTAAAAAGATGAATTTAATATTTGAAATACTATTTAGCATTTATTTATATAGCCTTGAAATATGTGATAGTTTAGTTGACAAAAGGTCTCCCTGAATTATTATATAATATTATTTGCTACCTGTAATAGGTTAAAGCAAAACACGTCAATAGTCTTGCTTTGAAAACGATATTTCTGTTCTGCTCAGTTCTCTAACTCTTAGTTACTGCATGTTTAGAATTTAAAAATCCACACCAGCCAGGATCAACCAACATCTACTGTCACAACAAAACCTTGCTTGTTTCATATTTACTGCCAACCAACTTAAGACTGTATAAGCTTCGAAAGAATGAAAAATATAGTTAACAAGAGGGTTTTTCCCCCTAGAAAATGGAAAACTAAGCTTATTAATATTTTTAAATAAAATTGTGTGTGCATGTGAGTGTATGTGTGTAAAAAAATATGGCCCTTGCTTAACATTATCAAGCACAAGCAATGCGTAAAAATAGGATTTATCAATGTGAGTTTCTATGGATTCAACAGTGTATGAAAAGAACAGGCTTCTATTTATTATGGCATCCAATAAATAAAATATATGTTCATTAAATTCAGAGGACTGCAAATGTGTCTTTTCTTCATAGAATATTTAAATATACTCAGTTACATTTGTTCTGTAATTTGTATCTTATAAATCAAAGTAAAACTCACGGGTTTCATTTTTTAAAAGAGTTTCTTCTTTTTCAATAGTTATTAACATATTTTCAGTGAAGTCAGCTCTCTTTCCAAGAACTGAAAACCCACTCCAGACATACATCATTTCCTGAGAAAAAGAAGTCATTAAATGAAAAGTACTTATTTACAATAAGTTATTTATTACTTCTGAATATAGATGTTTAGTATTTAGCATTAACATTTCTTTCAGTGTAAATTAATAGAACTTTAAAATGCAACAAATGTATTCTTTGAATCTAGCTAAAAAGCAATTACTATAAAGGAAGCAGATATTAAAATGATACACCATGAAAAATTGCAAATTAAAAATTAATACTTTTTCAGTAAAAGTGCCAGATTTTAATTTTGTATTTGTCCTCTTGAACCATTCAAAATGTAAGTATACAAATACTCATATAACTTACTTGCAGCAGCATGAATCCATATTTATTCTTAAAAAAATGGTTTTCAAGATGGCTGCGCACATGGATGCTGCAGCTGGCCACTTTTTCTTTCAGTGTATGGTGTGTATGATTTTTTTGTGTGTTTTGATCCTTTCCTTGATTGAATCCTGTGGGGCAAGGGGCATCTATAGTTGGCAAGCTACAAATTGGACTGAAATGTGAAAAGGCTATTATGGATGATTTTATACATTTTCATAGTACACCGAAGGAGGCAGCTAGGATCCTTGGGAAGGAAGGAGGAAGAGGTGTAGAAAGAGGAACAGGAAGAGAGGATGCCATGCTGGGATTTTCTTTAGGCTGAGTAAGTTTCCCCACAAGCCTTCAATTCCAAGTATATTTCTTACCAATGCAAGATCTCTGACTAACAAAATGGATGAATTAAGGCAGCTACAGATTGCAAAGACTAATTTCATCAAGAGACTGCGTGTTTTGCTTATCACAGAAACTGGCTTCATACACTCAATTCCAGATGCACTGTTGAGCTGGAGGCAACATAGTAGAGACTTGCAAGAGTAAAGGAGAAAAGTCTAAGCCTTTATGGAACAAAAGCTGTGTATCAATACAAAACAGTAGACAAGCCATTGCTACCATAGATCTGGAGTATATGACTCTTAAATGTAGACCCATATATCTTCTCATGGGAATTCAGCATGATTTGGTTATTCAGTCATATTCCCAACCTATGCCAATACTACCATTAGCTTGGGATCTGTATAACATTGATCGTAATCAGCAGAATAAGGATCCTGATACGTGCATATCATAGCCGGGGACTTTTAAGCAAGCCTGTTAAAAACAGATGTTCCCTAAGTATCTATCAGCATTGTTAAGTGTGCTACTAGAGAGCAAACATATTGACAAAGTAATATACCAACATCAAACGTGGCTATAGGTTACACAATTTGCCACATTTGGACAAATCAGACCATATGTCATGCTTTAGCACCAGCATACATTCAGGCTTTGCCTATAATAAAAACAGTGTGAAATCTTGGCCAGAATCTGCTTCCCAACAACTTCAGGATTGTTTGAGAACACAAATTGGGGAAATCTATTACCATCCTGGACCTAGAGGAGCACATGCAACTGTTCTGTGCTATAATCAAACACTCACAGAGATACTTCACTTGGATAAAATTGATTAGGATCATTCCAACAGGAAATCCTGATGACCAAAGGAAATCCAGTGCCTCTAGCATACAGCACCAAGTCCTATTAGGTCCAGTGATGGGCAAGATATATGTTCCAGAGCTAATGTATAAAAAGGTATCAAAGGCCAAGGACTGATTATAAGCATGGAAGACTTGAGGATACATTTTATAGCAATAACATGGGAGGTATGGCGAGTGATTCAACAAAATACCAAACCCCCTGCTGAGGGGGATGCTTCTTTGCAGAGAACTGAATCATTTCTTTGCTCGCTTTTAATGGGAGAATCAGAGGGAAAGATAAAATACACCACCAGCAATTCTGCATTCTGAGGCTGGGGATCCTAGAAAAAAGGACTGCCCATTCCTGGACACGTATCTCTGGCCAAGTGCTTAAAAGATGGCTGATCAGTGCTGGATCTACCAGGGATCTTCAATCAGTCCATTTATTTCCATCTTGTTTTATAAGGGCTTCCACCAATTGTTCCACTGCCAAAGAAATTCCCTACAATACCCAACTATTACAGACCAGGGTACTCAGTCCTATCACATGAATGCTTTGTGAATTGGTCTCTGGCACATCATTTCTGGTCTTCCGCATACATATAAACACAGTCTGCATATAGAAGAAATAGATCATACAGAGGATACAAGCCATCACTCTTTCACACTGCTGACTCATCTAGAAACAGCAGGGGGCTCTATATGAGGATCTTTTGTAGATTTTTAGTTCTGCCATTTAACACATTCTTCCACATAGTCTAGCGTCTAAACTTCTTGACCTTGACTTTCTCTATTCCAATTTTGCCTTTGGATTATGATTTCCCGCCACAGAAGGTCAATTAGTAATCATAACCTCTTCAAGCCCTTATTCTTAACACTGATACACCACAGAGTTGCGTGTTTGAGTCCCTTACTCTATACTCTTTATTACATAGACTGCTTTCCCACTCACCTAATAATACTATTAATTAAATTTGCATGATGATACAATCAGTGGTGGGACTCATGCTCCAGGGAGGATGAGTCTGCCTACCAGTGAGGTGGACCAGTTGCTTTCGTGGTGTGGAGACAATAACTTGTCCTCAACACCAATAAGACCAAGGAAGCTATTAGGGACGATAGAAGAACAGATTAGACACCCAACCCTCTTATCAATGAAGACCGATGGAGCAGTTGGGCCAGTTTTACATTTTCTGGTGTCACCAATAAAAGAGGACCTGACCTGGGGTGCTCACATGGCAGCACTTCAATGGCCCAGCAGAGTATTATAGCTACCTTGAGAGGCTTTCTCAAGAACCAACAGACTGAATGAATAAACTGCTTGGTGACGCTGTCTACCGCGAACCACAGAGAGTATGCTTAAGACTTACTGCACCTCTGTATGGTTTGCCAATTGCCAACAGTGGTTGAACTCCTGATGGGTTAATGTCGATTGCCCCAGGAAGATCATTGGTGCCTCCTTCCCTCTTTTGGAAAGAGCCTTATAGCTCACTTGAAGAAAGTTCAAAACATTCTCAAAGATCCATCTCATCCTGGGAACCCTTTTTTTGAACTACCATTTGGCAGACCGTACAGAATAATAAAATCAAGGACAAATAGGCTGAAAAACAGCCTATACCCTAGGGCAGTAGCTCTGTTGAATTCTACTGTATAGTGCAGTGTTGGTGTGTTGTCGGGGTTTTCAATTCAATGTGTGGAGTGTGAAGGATGTGTGTTCGTGTTTATTTTCATGGTCATGATGTGCAATGAAGATGGTGTTTGATTTCATTGCATGAGGTCCAATGATAATAGAGTAAACTAAACTAAATTTAAATACTAAATGATAAAATATTTTGTAAATAGGATCACATTGATTATAATTGTAGCAGCCTGTAAATTATCGATGCTTACTTTGATATTTATTATGTAACTTGGGTCAAAATGAAGACTGAAATTAGATAGATCCTGTATCCATGTATCTCCAAAGTTTAGGGAATGATCTTGCAATGACAATAAAGTAAACTAAACTAAAATTAAAGACTAAATGATAAAATATTTTGTAAATAGGATCACATTGATTATAATTGTAGCAGCCTGTAAATTATAGATGTTTCCTTTAATATTTATTATGTAACCTGGCTCAAAATGAAGACTGAAATTGAATAGATCCTGTATCCATGTATCTCCAAAGTTTAGGGAATGATCTTGGCAGACATATTACATTATTAATTAGAATATATATTCTGCCCAATTTGCTTATAATTTATGTTCAACAACTAGCCTCTCAAGAGTTGAAAATATTATAACTCACATGGCAAGCTACAGTACATTGATATATAAGTTCCAGTAAGATCACACATTTCTAAGTTTATCTTAGCAATATTTAGGAAATATCAATAGATAGGTTTCTTCTGTGCTTTATCTAAGAAATAAATTAGGGTTTCCATGATAAAGCCAAATAGGAATCTAATTTTTCTTGGTTATGTACAAGAATACATACACACAAACACATATTTACTCTGTCACTCAAAAGATGATTGAAGTAAGTCTGCTGTAAATACCAGAGCAGGCACTATTAGTTTCACAGGAGGAGAGGTCCCATAGCGTCGTGCTTTTCTCACAGCAAACTTTTCAGTTGGGATAGATTTTCCTGCAATTCTTTGTTTTAGGCCTTCTACTTGCCTATAAGAGGAAAAACAATAGTTTCTTTAGACATGAAAAGCTCAAATTGTTGACTTTTGCTTTACTGATGCTGTTTCAGAAACCCCCAACCTATAACAAGTTCTATTGTATAATAAAGCTTAGAGAGGTATGTATAATATTTATTACTTGCAGTGTATTTTTAGAAATAAAAATGGAAGAGAATCATAAAAAGCTATAGCAAATTAAAATTATGAAAATACATTAAACACCACAATATAGATAAAATGAAACTTTGGATGAACAGATGAGTTTTTAAAAGGTACAGAAAAATGTAAAGCAGTTTCTCAACCTTGGTAACTTAAGACATAAGGACTTCAACTCCCAAAATTCCTCAGCTAGCATGTTCTGAGGGAATTCTGAGAGTTGGGAAATTCTGGGAGTTGAAGACCATACATCTTCAAGTTGCCAAGGTTGCTCTAAAGAATCAGTGCCAACCCTAGCAGAATCCCATAATCATGGTATCACCAGGTAGGAGGACCTTATTATAGAACATATAGCTATATATACAGGTGCAGAAAATGAAAATGACTGCTAAACACTAAAGGGAATTTCATCTCAAAAACCTGCAAAAAAGCAATGAAGAGACAGGAGACCAAGAACAAAAGAAAATATCTCTGGAAAGGAAAAAAGATCAAAACTATCAATCTGATATTTAGGTGAAGGCTTTCCAGCAGTGAGTTGAAATCATTCATGTAGATCCTAGTAATAAAGGTTTGTGAACAACATTTAACTTATTGCCTTGAAGACAGAAAGCTTTTCAAGCATGTTTGACAAAATGCTTCCACAGTAGTATATCTAAAATTTATTTGCAAAGTTACAATGTAAAAAAGGTTAAATCCTTTTTTAGGTTCTCTTTCTGTATATTTGGAAAAGAAAACAATAACAAGACTGTTATGAAATCATTCCAACGAATAAACCATATACAAAGAAAGAACAGAGGTTTCTAAATTGTCTCCTGTTTATATTTTTCAAATGCAGCAAATCTTATTGAATTACCTGCAACTGAATCAACAGTACAATTTGTCAGGGCCAAAGTATGGAATTTGATTAATAGAATGACCAAAAAAAAAAATCATGCAAGGAAGTCCAAGTATTTTACTCTAATGAAGCTAATTTCCTAAATCTTAAAAGTTAAGTCAGGAACTTTCAAGCAGAATGGAGCCAATCTTGATTTTAGTAACAAAGTGCAGTCTTAGGTGCAATTATGGATTTCCCAAAAATGTCTCATGCCAGATCAGATTTCTCACTTTGGATGCGAAAACTGTTAATTAATTATCTCAAGATAATCAAGTTAAGGTACTAGTTGGAAGAAGAATGGCTGAAACATTTTTTAACTAAGGGTAGGACATACTTATGTCTAGAATTTATTTTATATGCCATCATCCACTTTAGAATATAAATTCAAGTGGCAGAAGAAACTCTACAGCAAACCCATAGGAAAGGATTCTCCCCCCCAACCATAAGGTTATAAATTAAAGCAGTCTTTCTCAGATAAGCAGGTTTGAGGCAATGATAGCAGGCAAAAAACATGAAGTTTTCCGATAAATAGCTTAAAAGATGAAGCTTTAAATAAATTCTTTTCTTTTGAAAAGTATTACCGAAACAAAGCTACAATATCTTCTCCTGTTGTTTTCACATCAGCATCAGCAAGCATACACAAAATAGCAGCTTTCTGGAACACATATATTGCCTAGGCAAAATAGAATAAAAATATTCAATATATAGTTTCTTACAACATATCTGATCACAGTAATGTACTTCACACACTATGTGATCACAGAGGTATTAAGCTGAATTATTGTTCCATTAAAATTATCATTAACGTTTTGCCTTACACAAAGCACAGGTGTCTTGGTGAGCAAAAGGGAAGATAGTAGATGACATAGATTCATGACACCACTATTCTCTAATTATGTTATATAACTATAATTATGTTATTTGCCTGATGACATAAGTAATGAATTGTTTTGACATAATTGTGACTTCTTAGAAATGCCCATGTTTAAGATGACTTTTTTGGCAATGTGAATGAGGTCATAGGAAGAGCAAGGGGCCATCTTACTGAAAAATGATACTAAATGTGGAATGTGTTCTTTCATAGTCTTGCAAAGCATTTTTTCTCAGTAGTTGTTAAACTATAATTTCTACTTTGCCAATTTCTCAGTTGGTAAAAATCAGTTACAGTTCACTTTTTCCTTTAAGTCAATGTTGAGGTGAATGGCATTTGAGTATTTAACCCAGGGAAGCTTGTATGATGGCATACTGTATAAGCATAAAGCGTTCTCACCACTTCACAACAGTACTGGGTTACCCATTTACCTTTGACCACCTGCTTTCTTTGCAAAGCAGATCTGCATACCGATATGCTTGAAGCCAGTTCTGCTGGAAAGAGTAACACCACATCAGTTCCCAGTAGCAGAGATGATGGATCTGTTTCCATTCTTGCTGAGCTGCAATGCAGTCCTGGAATGTTACCTCAGCCTGAAATTTAAAGGAAGAGAAAAATCAAACCATAGAAAAGAAAACTTCTCATTCAAATTATGGCCTTTTATTTTCATTTGATATAAAAGATAGATAGAAAGAATATAATGAACTTTCTGGTTCAATATTTTGAAATATTCAAGCAAACAACTGCAATTTGGTGTTGGGTGTGGAAGGTGGGATAAATAAGCCTGCATAAAAGTTATAAAATGGCTTTACAATAATAGTCAGATTTAGCAAGGAAAAAAAATGGTATATTTGATTCTTACCTAGGTTAAATTTTTATGAGGGTTTGCTGTCTCACATGAAAAACTGAAATTATGAGGACTTGCTTCTTCAGAAAGTAAACCTTTTACTGCTATTGATATTCCCTAATTTGGTGGAGTAACAGCTGTTCGGGTTTTGTTTTGGCTCTTTCCACTCTCAAATGTCACGACTGAAGTTGATCATTATGAGCATTTTACCAAACAGTGCTTTTCTTTTTCTCCTTCATTTTTCCCTTCTTTGATTTTTTTAAGCTTGTGAGCAAAATTTTGTTATAACTAATGCAAAATTTCAGTTTTTATTTTAAAAGGGGGCAATCTGCTGTTACCTTTTCAAAATTTCCTTTCAATATGTTGATTCTGGCATCGTAAAACAGAATGAGGGCACCCTTGAAAAAGATTGCAACTTTGTTAGTAAGGTAGAAGTGTTAACCACAGTTAAAAATACTTAACAATGTGAAATCATAAAACCTTTGGGAACTTCTGAAGATAAGGTTGAAGGAGAGCCTCTGCTTCAAGGAGATTGGCTTCCCCTGTTCCTGTAGAAATAACAACATCCTCTCTCAGTATTGATAATGATATCATACATTGATTCATACAAGCTAATTAATATATAGTATTATTGGAAAACAATATAAAAAGAAAACCTATTTTAATGAAATGTACTAAAAGTTGTTATAGTACAGGTAGTTCTCAACTTATAACAGTTCTTTTAGTGACCATTCAAAATTACTTCAGCACTGAAAAAAGTGACTTATGACCATTTTTCATACTTATGATTGTTGCAGCATTCCCATGGTCACATGATCAAACTTTGGATGCTTGGCAACTAGCATGTATTTATGACCGTTGCAGTGTCTTGGGGTCATGCAATCAGATTTTATGACTTTCTGACAAGCAAAGACAATGGGGAAGCCAGATTCACTTAACAACCATAACCAACTAACTGTTACTAACATAAGAACTGCAATGATTCACTTAACAATGGTGTCAGAAAAGGTTGTAAAATGGGGCAAACTCACTTAACCAATGTCCCACTTAGTAACAGAAATTTTGGGCTCAATTGTGGTTGTGAGTTGAGGATAGCTTGTATAGTAAAAGATTACAGTACAGGAAGACATCCATAGTGAAGCAGAACACTGAAAGATACTATCAGACATTAGTTTTTTTAAAGAAAAGAAAACAACCTCCAGATTTAATGCTCAAATATGATTTTTTTCTCTTGCTTTTTTAACGAAATGAAGTATCAGGAGGATAGTTAAAATGAAAGATGAAGTAGGAATAAAGCCAAAAGGAAATGAAAATCTCTCATTCTCTCAAAGCACAAGTATTATTTTTCTATCCAGAAGCAACATTTATGTAGAAAAATGATCAATTAGAAAAACTGTAATATATCAATAATATAGTTAATAAATGACCAATTTAACTAAATCTAAAATAAATAACATCAAGATTATAAGAATTATACACAATAAAATGCTTAAAAGAAATTTGAGTTCAGATCTATAATTATCTGTATAGAGGGCTTTTTTTTTAGAGTTAGAATTCTTTTATTGACCAAGTTTGATTGGATACACAATAAATTTGTCTTGGTGCAAATGTTCTCAGTACACATAAAAGAAAAGTTACATTTGTCAAGGATCAAGAATCATAAGGTACAACACTTAATAATAGTCACAGGGTACAACAATTTTATTAATTTCAAAAGAACTTATTTTTAATGTAAGATTGCTTCCCTGATGAGATCTAGATAATTTATAAAAGAATGATTGAACTGCTTTAAAATTAAGTTTTAGCTTTTATCCTATTCTTTATCAAAATAACTTCAGTAGTAATGGAGTTTTAATCATTATTTAGGTATCCAATTCTATAAAAATCTTATCTCCCATTCTATGTACTAATGGAACTGCTTTATCTTCAAAAAGTGTGTGAATGAAGAAAGATCAGAAACCAAAAACTTTCTAATTTTTCCAAACATCTGAAGTTAAATATGAATTAATTTGATACATGAGATGTTCATTTCTTAATACTACCATAGGAAGTTCAGGGCTAATTTAATTTGCATTCTGTGAATGTTATTTGAATTCCTAATAATTTGTGATACACTAAATTATTTTTCATAAGTCTTACCAAGGATTAATGAAACAAAGGTGTGATATAGCAACAAGGTAAAAGTACACAGTATTGCTCGTAAACTGGAACCAGAAGCTCCTTCCCGTAACTGATGAAGACCAATTTCCTGTCAACAGCCACAAAATTGTACAATATAAGTCACAATAATCTATCATTTTTATGAATGCTATTTTCAAGAAAACACAAAAAAAACTTGTATGAACACAGTAGCAAGGTAGAATTCCAACTATGTCAGTATTATTTGCAAGTGAAGTGATGTATGACTTATAGATCATTCAATGTACTGAATATTATTTGATCCATGACCCTGTTTTATTTAGGTTGTGGATCATATAGATTTCTACTTATGCTGAAGCAAAAAGCCCCCCCTCAAGCCTTCTCATTCCCAGGAGAGAGGTAGGCTCAGTGTGGAAACACCATTGTTTTCTCTCCACTTTCAGGCACAGGGCTAAGACTATGACAATTCATCATGGCTGACCTGCCAGAGCCAACTTACCATGGCAAACTCGCTACACCCAACTTATCACTAATATCAAAGAAATGATGGAATAGAACCATTTAAGGATGCAAAAGGACGTACAGAATGAAATGTGAATGACAAAAATTAAAATATATTTTTATTTTATTTTGAATAACTAAATTGAATTGTTAAATTATCCTGCAGCGAACTGTCCTGCGGCAAGTTGGCCATGGCAAGTTGTCCCACAGCAAGTTGGCAGTGGTGAGTTGACTATGGCAAGTTATCCCATTCTGACAATGCTATAGACAGGAGACAGAGAGGAAATATATACATTGTTCACTGGAGAAAGGAGAGAAAGTAAATGAAGAAACCAATCAAGGGGTAAGTTCTGTTAATAGAACAATTTTGATAGCAGTAGGTGACAGCAATTATATTCCATTATTTGTAAAATCTGCCTGATTGAAAGTAATAGTAATAAAAATATTGAAGATTTTAAAACTAAAGATATAAATACTTTGTATCACCTACATCTCATATCCCTATGATCAGATCTGAAGATGATCCAGATGCATCAATTATTTATTCCTGTCCTGACAAGCAGAGCTCGTGAGCTGTTTTAAAAATTCATAATAAAAATTAAATGTAATACCCTATTGCCTGAAAACCCAATAAATTCAAGAAGTCGGAGAATTCTTCCTGGTAAAAGGGACAGCATCTGTAAAAAAGGAAAAAAACAAAGATTCCATCTGTTTTTAATGCTGCAGGAAAAACAAATATTTAAAAGTTATAGCATAATAGCTTTAAAAATGTTCAGCACAATCTTCAAATAACAATAATAAAGTCCAAATGACTTGATGTTGTTTTTTTTACTTTCAGCAGCATTTCTTTTTTTAATTATACATGAGGAATTGTATAGTTTAATTATTTTATATTTTATATTTTGTTTTAAACTTGTTCTCTCCCCAGAGTCATGGTGAGAGGAACAACCATATAAATCTAAAATAATTGAATAGAATTTAAAAAAAAAACCTTCAGGAAGTTCTGTATTCAAATACAACAATAAAACCACAAATCATAAAATGCATATGTACAGTTATTTTAAAAAATTGTACAGGGTGTAATGAAAGCACGATGTTTTGAAAGGTACAATATAATGCACCTGTTTTAAACAGCTCATGCATCAAAAGTTTGATTACACATTGGAAGGAATGCTCATACCAGATTGAAAGCTCCTATTCCTAGTTGTACACCCCCTTCAAACTGGTGGAATATTTCATTCCTGATTTTGCTGCTTTGGGTCATCTGTAGAACCTGAAGGCATTCCCTTTTGATTAATAAAACAAATCATGCTAAATTAGATAACAGCAATGATAATATGAACTATTATTATTTCAGATATTTAATTTACCATACTATACCCTACGGGTGTCATTTGATTGGGCTGCATTGGGTGAAGACGAATTATCTTAGGTCGCATATGAAATATATAATATAATTAATGTATATAAATAACAAACTTCCTTTTTAAATACGTATTATATCTTGCGTAGTTACATTACTAACTGCTCAGGGATGAATGCCAGTCTTTGAATTTAAATTTACAGATGCTTGCCCCATTGACATTATCATTAAAATTCACATCTATTTAAGCAATTTCCATTATTTTCTATTCTAGAATCCCAAAATCTATGATTTCAGAGTAATTTGATCAATGACACCCAGTATTTACCAACATACACTGTAATATCAGTGCATTATTTATTTATTTATTTATTTGGTTTATGTTGCCACCTATTCGCCCATGGCGACTTGAGGCGGGTTACACAATGTAAAATCATATTTAAAACAAAAAATAAAAATAAAAACAATAAGAACTAACAAAAAGAATCAAATAAATTAGGAAATTACAATGGAACAAAATTTGGGAAAATAAAAAAAACAAAAACCAACTCCCACCCCCACCCCGATGACAGCGGATCACGCGAGCCATCTGATGGTTCCATCCCTCTCTGGGTTCCCCAGGTCCGCTGGCAAAACCAGGTCTTCAGTGCCTTTCAGAATAGTATTAATGATGGGCCATTCTAATCTCTGGGGGAATGATGTTCCAGAGAGATGGAGCCACCACAGAGAAGACCCTTCTTCTAGGTTCCACCAGGTGTATCTTCTTCAGGGGTGGGAGCCGCAGCATTCCTTGCCTCCTCACTCTAACGGGTCTGGTAGATGTCACTGGCAAGAGATGTTTCCTCAGATAACCCAGACCCAAGCCATGAAGGGCTTTAAAGCTGACAACCAGCACCTTGAATTGCACTCAGAAACAAATTGACAACCAATGCAGCTCCTGCAGGAGAGGTGATACATGTGCACATTGAGGTCTGCATAAAACTATGTGGGCCACTGCATTTTGCACCAAATGGAGCTTCTGGATGCTCTTCCAGGGCAGCCTCATGTAGAGCACATTACAATAATCAAGATGGGAAGTGACCAGGGCATGAGTGACTGTCAGTAGGGACTGCTGATCCAGGAAAGGGCACAACTGATGCACAACCCACAGTTGCACAAAGGCCCTCATGGCCACGGCCACCACCTGCTCTTTGAACAGAAGCTGTGAGTCCAGAAAAACCCCTAGATAACGCACAGGGTCTGTTTGGGGTAGTGCCACCCCATCCAAGACTAAAGGTGGGAATTCTCCCTGAACCAACAAACCCCAGACCCAGACTCAGTCTTGCAAGGGTTTAGTTTCAACCCATTGCTCCCCATCCAGTCCCTAACAGCCTCCAGGCACTGCGAGAGGACACAGCAACACTTAACTCACCACAGGCCAAGACATACAGCTGAGTATCATCAGCATACTGGTGATACCTTAGTCCATGGTGACGGATGATCTCACCCAGTGGCTTCATATAAATGTTGAATAGGAGCTGAGAGAGTACCGAGTCCTGCAGAATGCCGTAAAGCAGTGGGCAAGGGTTGGATCTCTCCCCTCCTATCAACACTGACTGAGAGCGGCCACAGAGGAAGGAAGTGAACTAAGACAGCACAAGGCCTCCCATCCCCCGAAGCCGTCCCAGAAGAATCCCATGGTCAATGGTATCAAAAGCTGCTGAGAGGTCAAGTAGAGCAAGGATGGATGCACTACCCCCATCCCACTCCCGCCAGAGATCATCTAAAAGTGCAACCAATGCTGTTAAATATTTTATACTTTAAATATTAAATACTTACTTAGTATCTTTATAAATTTACTTTTATAAATTTTACTTATAAAATCTGAAAAAGGAGGCATAAGGGGGAAACAAAGATGAAAAAACTATTACAAGCTCTCACAGGGGTATTTTTTTAAGTATAAACATATTTTCTGTATAATTCCTGACAACCTCATTTAAAATCAGAATCCCGTTTTTTTAAAATGAAATATATAATAATGACACAGATCTGTAATCTCATATTAGCTATAATCCCAAGCTAATTTGAATGGGTGGATGAAATGGAAAAAAATTACAATCAGGAGCTTATAATTCCTGATACCGTTTTGTAGATTCATTCATATCCACACCATGCCTGCATAATTTCACCCACGTCTACCACAAGATCTTATTTCTTTATATAGAACCACAATATTTTATTGTCTTCTATCATAACATGTACTTTAAATAGCAGAATCACACAATTGGAAGTAATTGTAGATATCTTGTGGCCCTGCTTAGTATATGATGTATAAGTATAAAAGTATAAACTTTTGCATAACTAGCAGTAAGGATGGCACCGAGCCAAGCTTAATTCCTGGTGTCTGCATCCGTGCAGTTTTTTTGATAATGTTATGGAAATGATTGCCAATAGAAAGTAATTCATAAGCAATTACCATTGGTATCTGAACAATATAAAACAATCCAAGTATATATAGATTTATCATTATTATTTATGTTTTGTTGTGCCTTATCTTTGTAAATTCAGTCATTTTCTATTCTTGTCTTCAATCTTCCATCTAGCATGATTTTTAAAGGAGAGGGGAGTAAATTAAAAATAGGACTGTCAAAATGATAGCATTTTTTAATTTTTTTAATCCAGGAAATTTCCCCCCACTATTTCAAGCTACGATGGAAAATTAATTTACTAAAACATAAAACATGAATAGACATAATATACAGCCTAAGTAAAATACTATAGGAGCGTACTTATATATTTGATAACTTGTTCTAATTTTCAAGCCACCTTTGATGAAATTGATCATATTTTCATCCTGCAAGAAAAATACACTTTAAATTAAATAATGAATAAAATAGTACAATTATATACATGATACTTTGAAGATAGCTTTAAAAATTAAATGTTCACACACATACAACCCCCCCCCTCAATATATATAGAAAATGTGAAAGCTATTCTTAACCAGTGCGACTTCATTAAAGAAGTCACTGAGAAACAAAACATGGAACCAACTGAAATAACATATGATAACACTAGATGGTGCTAAAAGTAAATGATAATAAAAATAACAAGAACTGTAATATTAGTTATAATAATAACATAACGGACAATAAAGCTTGGCATTTCCAGAATCTTTTGATTAGAAAACTGAATTCTTCAGCAATTTCCACTTGTTATCTTTACACAAAAGTTACACTTTCTGTATGATTCCATTTTTAATACATGAATGGTATAATGCAATATGATTCATAATTAGTAATAACTAATAGTTTACATCAAATATGCATATCTTGAAATTATAGAAACTGCATCAAGTTTCAATGAAGTACAATGCTACTTATTTTAATAGGCTGTATTGTTGATTTTTAAGATATTCCTAAATATGAATTTGATAAAACACTTGATAAGTATTTAACAACAAAGATTCTGACTCTGAACACATGCTTCAGTTCTATGAGCACAAGGACTGTACTAAGGCTTCAATAGAGTATAATCATGAACAATTATTTTATTATTTACTGAGTTCTTTGACAGTTTGCCAGAATGATCCTGTCTATATATTTACTGAAGATTAAGAGAGATGGCTTAATTATAGAAATTCTGGCTTTTACATTCCTCACTTCCATCAAATAAGTATTATTTGAATAACAACCAAGTTGCCAGATTCAATAAGTTCCAAACATTCTGTTTAGCAAGATCTATTTCAGTCCATAACAGCCAAAGAATATCTTGTCCTAGCTTTATTGGTTGCTTGTGAGTTCTTCCCTACTTATTGCAGTTCTTTATCAGAGCCATATTTAATCTGATAAAGTGTCCTCTTGCAACCTGATTTATATAATTGTGTATGTAGGATAGCAAAGTTCATCAGCAAAGACAGAATATTAATCAACTGTACAAATAAATTTATATTCAAAATCAGGAATATTATTTCTTCACTGAGAGCCACAATTTGGGAGTTGGTTATCCCTAACACCTTTTCCTAAAGTCACATATAGAAGATGTGAATGAATATGGAAGCGAAGTCAGATTTGGCCAGAAGTTTTTTTTAACTGAAGTCTAGAATCCATGATTATGGGATAGGGAAAAAGGCTTTCCATCTATCATTATAGGAAACAGAATGGCAAGAGTTGTTACTCTATCTATAATGTAGCATGATGTTCACTTTGCACAGGAGAAAGGCAAACAGGTTGGTTCCAAAGCACATGCAAACAAGGAAGAAATTGATAATGTCTGTGTATGAAGCACTATTAAATGTGTGTCAAATGAGAACATCTCAAAAAGTACAGTTACATCTAATGCTCTAGAAACTGGCAAGACAGTCTTGTATATCAGCCAGTGATAACTGCATATAAGATATTTTGGGCAATATTTTTGAACATCATAGTATGCATACAGAATGTACTGCTTCCAAATTTCTGTAATATTTGATGGAGGAATCTCATAGATAAGAAAAGATGTGGGTGCTGAAGGTAATTTGCCAGATGACCTCACTGAGATTCACAAATCCTACTCTAGCTTTAAAAAATACTACTTTCGCGACTGAAATTCTAATCTTTTTCTATGTCTTAACATTAATAAATTCATACCCATATTTGAATGTCTTGCCTCAGAAAGGCAGTAGCGAGATACCAAAGAAAAAAATTTTTAGAGTCCTATATTCTAATAGATTGGCAATGCATACACAAACTATATTACTTATACACTATAGTTACCTGTACAAATGTCAAGGCTGCTTTCTGTAGTAAACATTCAGCGTAACAGAGTTCTGCATGCATTTCCTCTATTAAAAAAGAAATATGTATATACATAAATATCTTGCTAAATATCTATGCTAAAAACCAAAAGGTATTCCACAAAATATTGCTGTATGCTCACATTTACATTGTTTTTTAAATTGACTGTTATTTCTTAAATAATTTAATTATTTCATATTTTTTCTCACCAGTTATCTTTTCTCCCAATTATTTAACCAAACACTGAACATATGTGTCACTTTACTATTATTGTTTGTGTATTTAACTTTACATAGATCAGAATTGCCTGTCTACTTTGATGAATAAGTGATGATAAAATTGGCCATTGTACCCTTATAAAACAATAAAATGTAGCAGCAGGATATGAAGTATAGATTCAATAAGTCCTTATCCAGAAGGGTCCAACTGCAATTCACTTGTGTTTTTTTTTTTTTGCTATGCCCTTAAAAACTACTATGGGGGACATTAAAATATTGTAAGATTAGTACTCCCCAGAATTTAGGGNGTGTGCGTAGTGTATGAGTTTGTGGGGGGTTTTGTTTTTGTTTTGCTACCTTGATCAAGAGAAATGGCTGCTCAGGAAAATGTTCTGCTCAGGAAATGGCTGCTCAGGAAAATTCAATCTGCAGGGCAGATTGATCCAGTTCAATATCCAATTCTGAGACATGTTGCTTAAATGCAACAAGTGTTAATCACACATCTTCATTAAAAAGACTTCACTAACCCTGCCTACTCTTTATTAGCTTGTTTGGAACACTTGGGGCTACCAGAAAGTAACCTTTAACTTGACAAAATGGTGCATCATAAGTCAAACAATTCTTGAACCAAATTATGTCAAATGTGCTAATTTATTTAATATATTCAAAATCTGGGATCAAGGACTCCTGTGGAATCAAAATTCGGTAAATTTTATAGAACATTTAATGACATAAAAATTATCCTAAAATTATGACATCATACAAAATGGCATAAAACATAAAAGTTATTATATAACTTATTTTTCATGCATTTTGACTGATGTAATGTTGATGTGCCCTACATTTAGTAGAACTATAAAAATTCATAGGCAAATATTTGGAGAATTTTACCTGATCTACAATCTGGCTTTTAGCTGGTTTTTAGGTTGCTTTGTGAAAATTAGCATTATCATATCAGAATTCAATGTGGCCACTGGGAACATGGCTGGAACTTCTGGAATTGGGCTACATGGCGGTTCAATTAAGTGATCCTTCCAGTGCTGCAGAAGGCTCCAGAGCTCTTCAAAAGGTGAGGAGGATGTGAGGTTTGGTGGGTAGAATCAGGCTTAAGGCCTGCAGGACCCATGGGAGGAAGAAAAGGCCTGCGGGGATCCAGTGGCTGTACACAAAAGCCATAAATAGTGGGTGGTTGATGTAACTTTAAACAGCCATAAAGCAACCAATCATATGTCACAGACTATCTGTAATGGCTAGACTGCAGTCCTTTGATATTCACACAGTGTGATTGATATAGATGAACAAAGAAGCAAATTCAAAGGTCACCATTCCAAATTGCTGTGTAAAATTTCAGCAATAATAAAATTATTGCCTGACTTAAGTATTTTATAGGTGTTTTATAAGGTGTTATTTTAGAACTTGTAGCATCGGTCAGTTAGAAAGCTGATTAATACTGAACTCTAAATTATATTCAGGTAGTTTTCTTGTGCACATAATGCCCTAAAATGCCCTCCACATTATTGCCAGTGTAAAGAAATGAAAGGGACCTATAAATTAAATGGGAAGTAGCAACCTCTAAACCAACATTAAAATTAAATGTTAAGGTTTTTAAAACATTAACTATTGGTAACCAACTTTCAGGCTCCCATGGTTTTTGGATCTTTGAGGATGAAGATCGGGACAATTTGGGTATGATTCTCATTCTCTGACACCAAAGTTTCACAAGGCAGATCAAAACAGTACACTGATAATAATCTGGGCAAGATTTTTCTTTCTACAGAAGTGCAAAAAAGTTAAACATACCTTTAAATAAAAATAAAGAAAGCATGCCTCCTGTTATATTTGAGTTTTAGACTATTTTGCAAATCTTGTATGTATTTTCCACCATGTGTGTATTTTTATGTGTGAAAAATATATACAACTTTTTGCAAACTCAAATATTATGGGAAGTCTGCATATATGCGTATGTGTGTTTGTACATGTGTATCTATCTATCTATCTATCTATCTATCTATCTATCTATCTATCTATCTATCTATCTATCTATCTATCTATCTCCTGTACATCTAATCAAGTAAGAAAAAGAACATACTTGCAAAAGAAAATCTCTCACCCTTTTTTCTTACCTTCACTCAGCTGATCTACAGACTGTTTTGAAACCAAACTGGATAATGATTCCACCACTGTGTTTCTTTTTCTGAACCTATATCGACATAAATAAAAAAACACATTTTCAGTTTACTGTTTAATTAAAGCAACTATCATAAAAAGTTGTGCTCTACTGAATCTACAGGAAACACACTACTATTGCACAAATAATTGCCAACAACATGATGCTAAGCAAACACTCCCTTGGACTGCAAGGTGATCAAACCGGTCATTTCTAGAGGAGATCAACCCTGACTATTCTTTAGAAGGCCAGATCCGGAAGATGAAACTTAAATACTTTGGCCACCTAATGAGAAAAAAGGACTCACTGGAGAAGAGCCTACTGCTGGGAAAGATTGAGGGCAATAGAAGAATGGGACGACAGAGAATGAGGTGGATGGATGGAGTCACTGAAGCAGTAGATGTGAACTTAAATGGACTCCAGAGGACGGTAGAGGACAGGAAGGCCTGAAGGAATGTTGTCCGTGGGATCGCAATGGTTGGACATGACTTTGCAACCAACAACAATGACAAAGCAAACACAAATTTGTGACTTCTTGTCCACCTGTCAGAGGAATAATGGAATGGAGCCAGAAGATTATGAACATCTCCACACAACTGTTTTGCTGTGTTGCCTTCAATCTTGAAGCCAGAAATAGGTAATGCTTCCTTAAATTTTGTCATTCTCACAGTATATCCTTAAGACACACACATACTCCATACCTCTTAGTTACAATGTTTTAAGGCTGTAACTGGTGGTCCCCTTGGTGAAATTCCACCTCACTCACCATTAGCTGCAACCTGAAAAGCTACCTTGAATTGGCATACACAATATTCTAATTACTCTATACACTGCGCTTTTTTCTCTTTGTTCTGGGACAAGCAGGTTATGTGGATTAACACTATGTGATTTAATAGTACAAAGCTCTAGACTAGAGCTATCTCAATTACTTAGTTACTGCAGGGTTACCATCTAAGGGATATCTGTAGTAAAGTTTTAAAATGCAACAATATTACTTAATTTTGAGAAGGGGAGGGCAAAGACAATAGAACCGGTTTTATTTTTCAATGGACTCAACAGTAGATTTAAAATTTGAAAACTGACATTTCTTTTTCATCCAATTTCATTGTTATAAAATCATATAAATATTAATAAGTAATGAAAATGTTGAGCTTTCTCTGTTAAAATAACAAATACCTTTTTCTTTCCAAATTAATTAGAGCTCTACCATGAAAGTCAGTTGGGTGACCTTGGGCCAGTCACTTTCTCTCCACACAACTCATCTCACATGGTTGTTGTAGTGGGGTAAAAGGAGGAGAAAGAGGTGTTGGATATATTCTCTGTCTTGAGTTATTTGTAAAAATAATAAAAGTAGGATACAAACAAACAACACACATATTTTTCATTACATAATGAAATAATATAAATCCTGATTTTGTCAATCCTGCAACAATGTCATAAAATTGTTCCATCTTACTTTTGACAAGTTTGTAAAGCTTCTTTCATTGTACACAGTCCCACTTGGATATCCTGTTGTTCAAATGTCATTGCTGCTTGAATAACTAATATAGCGCTATAACCTAGGGCATGGTACATGCTATCTTTAGACCTATTTTGAAAATAAAGTATAAAGACAGTGATAAGAAAGCTAATTACAGTCAAAAATAAAAGTGAAATTTTACATAATTTTTACAATACAGTTTATTTTTTAAAATGTTACTTTGTGTTCAACATAACATTTTGAGCCAAAACTATAAAATTATTAAAATTATGTATTTTTCTTATTTGGGAATATTTTGGAGTCCAATCTTCTTTATTATTTGCTTTTCAAAGAATATGTGAATTCCAGTATATATCAAAATATGAGCTAAAATATTAATTTTAAGTGAAACAATCAGGAACACTTTTGCCTGAGGTTCCCAAACCTTGCAATATTGTGATGATCTCTCTCCCATTAAAGTAATTATTTCATGAGGCAAAGTGCTGGCAAGAAATCAGTATGCCATTTTTAATAATTAAAATTTAGTCTTTTTGTATCAAAAAATAAAAACTTACCACTCTATAAAACACTGAAAACAAAAATACACTTTGTTTTGTGACAAACTGACAAGTCTGAATGAATAAATTCTAAATATTTTGTAAAATAAATACAAATGGGAGTATTTTAAAAGTTCATTTTAAAAACTACACTTTATAACAAAAGACTAGCTTAAAGAACACAGAATCAGGTGAAAAACTATATTCAGTGATATTCAAAGGTCTGAATTTGACTATCATGTCTAAAGCAAAATTTAGGGACCTTTCTCTGACAGTTTAACAAATTCTGTTTTAGAAAATAGGATTAAATAGTTGCAAAACAAATATTTTAGGCAAGAACAGAAATTGAAATTATATTATTCAGAGACCTTAAATACATTTCTTGCGACCAGATAAAAGCTCCAGCAAACAAAACTTACCATGGACGAAGTAATTCCAGAGCTTCTGAAAATTTATTGTTAAGAAATAAATTTAATGCCATTGAACACTCTTCCAAAGCACATTTAAGATCCATTTTTGCAGCCCTAATAAACGCACAAACAGAAAAAAAATCATTACACTTACATCATTACTAACACTGTTCTGTTGTTTAATATGGTCAGATTCTCAATGTTCGATCTAGACAAGATTAAAATGAAATAATATAGAGTCTGTTGACTAATTATTATAACATAAAATATTTGTGATTTGTACTTCATCCAGTTTAGAGTATTATCCTCTCAAATTTTAGGGTCAGAGGGAGCACTGTACGTGTAGTACTATTTTCTAGCCCCATTCCCTTAAAAGATAGACAGGTAGGTAGGTAGGTATAGATTACTTCAGATAAAATTCTATATTTTGCAACAGATTGTAGTCTATAAATATTTATATCATGATATAATATCTGACTGCTACACAATTGTTATTTACATTGTTAGCAGATTAATGAAGCTAATGAAGCCTGAGAAAAAGGAAAATTGGGCATTTAATTTCAGGTAAGAAATCAGAAACACTGGTGCTCATAAGCTTAGAACAGCTAAGAAGCCATTGTGAAAGAATTCCAGCAACTGCTGGTCTATTTTTATACTGCAATTGGTGTTCCAATTCTTGCACCTCTTTCTCCTGCTTGTCCTAGATAAAGAGCTAAAAAAGCAATCCTTTCTGGAGTGGGAGGAAATTTCCATCTGTTCTTGTTTTGGCAATGGCAAAGCTGGTATCCTGTATGCTTCCCACACACTGCCTATTCAGTTCATCCTATGACTAGAAGTAGCTAATGAAATCATGGAATTTTGATCTGCACTATTATGTCCAGCCTGGGATTCCTGGCGTTTTATTCTCTTGGACTTTGGAATCCAGGTGATTAAGAGAGATCTTTAAGACTTCAAAAGATTTTTCTGCACAATTGCTGCATAGGAAAGCTTGTGGTAGAAGTCTCCCAAAAATCAGTGTAACTTCTTGTATGTTCCAGAAAGGTCAAATCAAATCAAAAATCAAATCTTCCAAGCTGTGAAGATGTGTCCCTGATGAATAGAATGGGGACTTCGACTCAGAATAGAAAAAATAGGTGAGATAGAACAACAAGGCAAGGCAACATGGTGAACCATGACTTCTGAGGCTACTAAGGTGAGAAAAGAATGAAGTTGGTTAAATCTTTGTTGATTTTCACCAGAACTCTAAAGGTAGAATGAGTGAAACCATGCAGAAAGAAAATTGTTTTTTTCAAAAAGGAAGAAGTCACTAACAATTAAGAGTCTATCCCATCTCTCTTACAAAAAATTAGATATTTTTCTTACAGTGCACATAGATTAAATGTGTCTGCCTAGTGGGATTTGACAGCATTTATTTCCATTTTTGGCTAGGTTTCTGGAATAGCTAAGCCAATCGGGGAGGATATTACCATATCCAGGTTTATGGTTTACCATGACTATTTCTTTTTAGACCAGACTATTGTGAGACTGTCTAATATCATCTGGCCACTCTGGTCATGGCATAGGACTAGAAAAGACCATAACACTGCCTTCTATATTGAGAGACACTATGTTCATATATCTCACTGCTTCATGGCGGGACTATGTATCTCAGATACAAAGAGCCTGGACACAAGCTTTTCATCTTTATATAGATGCACATAGGTTGAGGAGGGATGTGTGAAAAAAAAAACTACAAGTGAAATTGTCTGAAATCAGCTACTAGAAGGAATCCGTGATGAAGGATTGAACTAAGAAAAACTTAACTTGATCTCTCTTCTACAATTGAAAAGAGAGTGGCTCATATACATCCACAGTAAAAAAAACAACACTCAAATAGTACCAATACATTATTCAATCTCACAACACCAATTTATCTTCTTTAGATTCTCTAAAATAACTTTATTTTTAATAGTGGGAGTGGGGGAAGAAGAGTGGAAGGTAGACTGAATCCCTGCAGAAGACTATTTCAGAGAATAGAAGATTCTGCTATAAGCCTTTGCATATGCCTGTGCCTTACATCCTGAAAATGGGAAATTTCAAGCAAGTTCTCTTAAGATGTTTGAGTCGGATAAGTTGAAACTAGGTGCAGAAAGTGGTCCTAAATATTTTGGTGCCAAGCCATGTAGGGCATTGATGGTCAAAACAAAAATTCTGAACTGCAATCAGAAACAAATATGGAACAGAGTGTACATAACAGAGAGCATATACATTTCAATCAGTAAGAATAGTGGTTGTACAATCTCTTCTTAAAAACTTCCAGGATGAAGCACCCACAACTTCTGAAAGCAAACTGTTCCAGTGGCTAATTGTTCTCACTGTTGGGAAGTTTCTCTTTAATTCCAGGTTGCTTCTCTCCTTGATTAGTTTCCATCTATTGTTTCTTGTCCTGTTTCTTGGTGATTTGGAAAATAAGTTGTCCCCATCCTTTTTGTGGCAATCTCTAAAATACTGGAATATGCTATCATGTCACTAGTCCTTCTTTTCTCTAGACTAACCATACCCAGTTCCTGCAACCATACTTATACATCTTAGTCTCCAGGTGTTTAATCAACCTAGTCTCTCTCTTTTATGCAGTTTTTCCAAAGTCTCATCATCTTTTTTGTAATGTGGTGATCAAAACTGGATGCTGTATTCCAGGTGTGGTCTTACTTAACATGTATAAATACATTCAGAAAAAAAACTCTCATGGATTATGAAACAGGCAAATGATAAGATCCATCAGAGCTAAGGTAGTGATGAGAGTAGGGTTTTATCGATACATACAGTATGCATCAACTAAACCCCCTGCAAATTTATCGAAGAAAACCACAGCCTCTTCTGCAAGTGGGAAGCGTGGAAGCAACTGATATTATCTTGAAGCAACACTTTCAAAAAATAGTTGAAATAAAAAAGATCCAAGGAAATATGAGGTCACAATCCTCCTTAGGAACGATAAAATATTTAGGCAAAAGAATAGTTCCCCCATAATTACATCCTCAATAGTCCCTTTTCATAAAAAGGGAGAAACATTCTGGCATAACTCTGGTGATACTTTAGAAGTGACAGGATGATCCCCAAATAACTGACACTCAGAGAATAGGTCAGAAACCCATGTACTTTTAAAATAATCTTAAAAATAAGATAAGCACTTAATTGTTTATATGAAAGTACAGTACAGCAAAGTCAATTAGTATTTAGAATGATGGGCTTTTTGCAACTGAAAGTGTAATTGGTTTCTTCTGCCTGAGTTATGAGCAAGGCCAGACATGTATTTGGGGGAAGTATGAAGTAGGGTTGCTGCAGCCTCAATTTATTCACTGCTATACAATGCTGCTAAAAATAGTTCAAGGTATCATCAGTCTTCTCAGGGAATAATCTGTCCCTAAAGAAGGAAAGGTCTCAGACTCCTATTCCAGATATACCCCAGCTAGATTAGAATGCCTAATTTCATTGTAGAAGGATATAGACAAGTAGTAAATTACTGCAGAGGAAAAAAGGATGCACAGCAGGTTGGATAAACTAGAGCCATGGAAAATATTAAAGAATTATGTATGTACAGACTGGACAAGGGTAAACTGAGTTGCTAATGATAGCACTGTACTCATATTTTGAAAGATAGTTAAGTAAAAAATTAACTCTGCTGACCAGAAAGAGGGCTAGATTTCATGTTTTTAATTTAAAAATAGATTTCATCTAAACATTAAAAAATCTTTATAAATCAAGGATTTCAACAACAGAATTATTGCTTAAAAGAGTGTAGGCTTTTTTTTTAGTGGAGTTTTTCAAGTAGAGACATAATATGCATATTGTCTCAGGTTTTAAACTTCCTGAAATAAGCAGGAGATTCCACTAATGACACCAAACAGGCCACTTCAAATTCTAAATTGTACTGCTATTTTCACACAATTATGAAACATACTATTATGCAAGAATATACAAACCCAGTATTATTTAGCTCCTGAGAATGCTTTCATTCAACTTACAGTCAACTAGCTTTCTAAACTGTGTTCTTTTGCTTTGATTTTAAAGAATAGGAATGACAAAGTATAACACAGTTCAATGAAAGGGGTCCAAACTCTTAAATTGGATAGCCTTATACAATATGCTAATACATAGTTTCATTATGGCAATTTGAATAGGCCATGACTGGCAAGGTTCACACAATATATTAAGCTACAAACAAACAAACAAACTGAATTATGGTTTTGGTGTGTTATATAGACCTGGCACCAATGAATCAGTTCAACTAACCATGCATCCTATTACTGACTACATGATTACCAATGGCTTTTCAAAGTTTTAAATACATCTTTTCTATCATCTTTGTCTAAGAATTTTTAAGTAAGAAAACTTTTTAATTTGATTTCTATGGGGAACCACAGCAAATATTGGAAAAAGCAAGCTCACATAGCAAGAGCTACAGCTTTGTAAAATTTTCCCCCTTTTCCCTTTCTCTCCTTCACAACACCATCTATGAGTCCATGCATGCACTTTCTTGTCTACCAAGTATGTACTAGATCCAGGATACACACTTCATTTTTTCTACCGATATATAACATAGGGCTACATCTTCTTTGAATACTGTGATATTTAGGCTATGTAGAAGAAACAAAGAAAGCCCATGTAATCATTAGAAAAAATAAATAAATAAAAGTTGCTATCAGCTGACAGATTTTCAGCCAAAGAACATGAAGAGATCAAAAAATAAATAAAAAGTGAATTCTCATAATAGGATCAAGATGCTTCAGATATTTTTAATATTTTGAAAAATAAATGGTTAATACTTTACTGTAGAGCTGACTTCTATTCTCATTATCTTTCTTTAGAGCTACCATATTTTTTGTATTTTTAAATTCACAGCATGGAAATGTAAAGTTCTCTTGAAGAGGTTTTTCAGGACAAATGGGAACCAAACAAAAGTAATAATTTCAGACTACAGTATTACCTCAAAGAACCATCAAGATCTCTCCTTAGTATGCCCACAGAATTCTATGGGAGGCCCAGATAACCTTCCCTCATTGTTTCTCTATTTCTTCTACCTTATTTTGAACTAAGAAGAAAATTCTAAGAGTATAATGAAATGGATTTATAACACTAGGAACTCTTTTTTCTGTAGCTACGTTATTAGCTTTTTGGAGAAAGTAATATTTTTAATTTTCAAATTATATTTTGATCCTGCTAGAAAATATCACTATAATTCACTAGCCATACAGTATATCCAGTATAATTTTACTGCTGTGGCAATTGTTAGTCACCATCTCTGAAGTTACAAATATACCTTTCAAGCTAGTTGAAGCAAATCTTTTAAAAACTAATATTTCTCTGGTTTATTAAACAAATATTGAGGAGTAGTGCTACAAAAACATTTTCTTTTCTCTCTTCTTTTTATTTTAAGGCCCTGTCACACTGGCCGACGGATGCAAAACGTTAGAAAAAGGACACAGTGGACGAGAAAAATATTCCATTCGTTGTTATCCGCTCTCAAAAGGGGCAAAAATTTGCATAACCAGAGCTTGATTACACAGAAAGGAACGGCGGGGGAGGACGCAGGGCGGATGGAAAAAGCGGATGCGGAACGGAAGCCTAGAGGATGGAAGCGGATGGGAGCGGATGCACATCCGCTAGCTCCGGGGGGGCGAGCAAAGTGGACGCGGAACGGGATACAGCGCGATGCAGAACGGATGCCGAGCGGATGAAGCGGATGCAGAGCGAAAGCCTAGCAGATGCACATGGAAGCCTAGCAGATGCGTAGCATTCACTGCGGCATTCGGGGAGGATGCATTGCGTAGCCCCACAGATATAAAGGGAGGCAGCTCCCAAGCAGGTCACCATTCAGAGGAAAGACTGCTTCCAGAACACATCAAGTCCTTGCCAGCCTGACCTGCATGCTGCCTGCCAGCCTTCGCCAGCTGCTGCCTGCCATCCTCCTGCAGCCTGCCTGCCTGTCTGCCTGCCAGCCTGCTACCAGTCTGCCTGTCAGCCTGGTGCTGCCTTCCTGCCAGCCTGCTGCCCGACCAGCAGAACCCCACAACCATGGGGAAGAAGGAAAGCCTCAGCATCTGCTGCCAGCCCTGGCAAGAGGGACAGGGCACCCTCCCACCCCCTGGCCTCACTCTGCTTCTGCTGGGGCTTTCTGCAGCACGGGCTCACTCTTCTGGGCTGGGGCTTCTGCTGCTTCTGCTTCTGGAGGAGCTGATGATGATGCTTATGGCGGTGATGCTTCTGCTGTGTTCTCTGATGCTGCTTCTGGCAGTGGTGCTTCTGCTCGTGCTTTACTCTGCTGATTGCTGCTTCTGGCGGTGGTGCTTCTGCTGGTGCTTACCTGCTGGCACTGTCCTGGTGCTGGGGCTTTCTGCTGATGCTGCTTTCTGAGGAGCTGATGCTGCTGCTTCTGGCGTGGTGCTTTCTGCTGGTTGCTTACTTGCTGTAGCTGCTCCTCGTCCTGCTGGTCCTGCTGGTCTGCTCGTGCTCCTGGTGCTGCTGGCGCTGCTTGGTGCTTACTCTGCTGCTGCTGATCCTGTCCTGCTGCTGCTGCTGCTGCTGCTGCTGCTGATGATCCTGCTGGTGCTGCTGCTGCTGGTGGTGTGAGGAGCAGCACCTACAACCTGGAAGCCCTCTGATGAGGGCCATTGGTCCTGCCAAAGGGAGGAAGAGGCATATGCAAGAATGGAGAGGAGGCAATACTCCATTGAGGGGAACACGAGGATGAGGTGCTGGAGTGGCTGAGAGAGAATGACTATCTATGGTGGAAGGGACACAGGCTTACAGGGAAACCAAAAGGAAGCAGCGCGCTTGGAGAAAGAAAGCGGAGAATCTGGGCGACACTTCGGAGGTGCTCCTCGGCTGGTGGGCACCTGGTACGGGAAGCTGAACTCAAGAAATTGGCCAGGTCGCGGTCAAGCTGACAGACAGAGAGACCTACGTCATGGCCAGGTGGCAGCTTCCTGGAGGGTGAGATCTGCACCTAGGAGCAGCCCCTCTCAAACTCTCTCTCTCCGCAGCCTGCTGAGACCAGTCTTCTTCGCGGCCGAGAGTCAGCTCCTGTTCCAGGCAGGTTTCTGTGGAGCGGTCCACAGCGGAGAACCGCGGACAGTTGTTTTCACCGTGCGGAGCACATGGAGGACTCCCTGGCACAGTGGGAGAAAGGAGACGGCACTTCCACCAAGTCCTACCCGCATTCCACCCCCAGCTCACCTCCACAGAAAGGCAGAGAGCAGACAGGAGGGGCAGAGCACACTTGTCCTTCTGGAGATCAGGGACACCATCTGGAGCAGCATAGATTCCTCTCTCAGCTGGTCCACACGACTCCTCATCCTCCAACCGGAAGCCTTCCTCACCTATGTCAACAGACCTCACGGACATGGGGAACCCAGTACAGGTGGTGAAGGACCGCGATCACCGAGCTGCTTCACAACCTCCAGATCCAGAGGAACCTGCTCCCACCCAGTCCAGGTCTGCTCCTCCACCCAGGTGATGTCCCTCCCATTCCAAGGCTTTCCACAGGCCTCACCTACCAGGGCTATGGCTACAGGAGGTCCAGCAGCAACAGCAGCCTTCCAGTCCAGGCAACAAGCTCATCGGACGCCACCGTTGCCACCGGTTCCACTGAGCTACCCATGCACTTGATGCCACCGACGCCACCCACGCCAGTCCTGCACACAGCTGCAGACCAGACACGCCCCACTACACTGCTCCTTCCTCCACCCCACAGCCAAGCCCGGCCTCAGGACATCTGTCCTCAGCATACTGGCTGACACCCCATGGCATGGAGGAAGGAGCTCTCAACATCACGGGGCTGAGCCAGCTGGCCGAGAGCTTTCTCAATAACACCGTCACCTGTTGTCCTCTTGGGCCGCCGCACCCCAGTGAGGCTTCAGACCAGCACTCCAGCACCAGCCACCTCCACAGCACCTGGACCCTTCACCCCTGAGACTGGCACACCTCGAGTGACCGCATAAGAGTGCCAGAGACTGGGTGGCTACCTGTAGACTTTATTTGGACACTTTACTCGGGTCATTTTTCTTTTACAGCTTGTTATTAATAAAGATTATCTTTCTTCACACACTTGCCTCATTTATTTTATTAAATAAATCTTGGTGAAACTTTAGAAATGGTTTAAGCCTTGCATGCTTGTGGATGGTAAGATAGCATTGGGTGGGAGGAGGGTACTGTGGATGAGCTATGCATATCTGTGGGATGGGTTAAGATAGCTGTGGGATGGCGGAACCTTTGGGATGGTTAAGATTGCTAGATGGGATGGGTGAGATAGCTGTTGGGGATAGAATAAACCTCCAGTGCAAGCATAGTGGACTGTTTGGTCCACCCTCCCAGTGCCAACACTACGGCCCTTCATTTCAATACTAATGTAATCATTGATCCACACATGTCAACATAAAACACCAACTCTTTTATAAATGCCCTGTTCATTGTAGCCACCCAACATACATGGCCAATCTCATCCGTTGATAGACAGCTGAAGGAAGCATCCATTAATCATTTATCATCCTGTCTTGCCACTCCACTGCTCCAGCTGGGAGTTGCACCAGTGTTTCAGGAGGTTGCGCTGCTTCTCCTTCACGTGAGGTTCTGTTGGGGCCTTGCACATCCTCAGTGTCTATCAGGTTTCGCCCTTGCCTCCATTCCCAGGTCCATGTCCCCATTGCCTTGTTGGAGGTCCACGAGCCTGTTCTGCAAGACTGGGTAGCGGTCGCATGAGATTGTGCAGAATGCAGCAAGCTTCCATGATCCTCCTCACGGTCTCTGGCGATGCTGCATGTGTGAGAAGTACCTGAACCTGTTGCCAGATGCCAAAGCGTTCTCCACCACCCGCCTTGCCCTGGACAGCCTGTAGTTGAAGATCCTCTCTTCACGGGTGAGGAGTCTGGAGGTGTAGGCTTCATGAGTAGGTTGTGAGGAGAGAAGGCGTCATCCCCCACGATGAAGTAGGGCACATCTTGCGTGTCGTGGCAGGGTTCTGGATCTGGGAAGCCATGATGAGGTTGCATTCCAGCCCCTCCTTGAGATGACTGGCATTGTATACCTGGGCATCTGAACATGAGCCGTTGCCTGAAGCATCGCATGTACATGAACTGTTAGTCAGCATCGACCATGGCGAAGAGGATGATGCTGAAGAAGCCTCTGTAGTTGAAATAAGTGGACCCGACTTGGCTGTTGCTTTGCAGGCCACGTGCTTGCCATCTATGGCTCCAACGGTATGTGGAAGTTCCACCTCTGATACCACTGCTCTGCAACTTTCCATCTTTCTTCAGTGGTGGGCACTGGAGGACTCCTCCAGGTATTCTTCGATGATGCCTGCACCACTTCTCTGACCACAATGCTGATGGTGTTGTGTGCACCCTCAGCCATACTGCATGCTCCTGTACGTGGTCCCTGAGGCAGTGCGCCAGAGTCACTCACCTTGACCCAGGGTCCAGCTGGGCCGGAAGTTGGTGCTCTGCTTGGTCAAACCTGGGTGTCAGCCGCTGCACAGTTCGTCAAACATGCTGAGGCATCCTCATGAAGTTCTGGAATGCACGAGGTCTTCATTCCTGAAGCTCCACCATCAGCTTGTTGTACAGTCCATACTCTGCACTTCTCCTGATCCATCTTCGACCAGACGTTTCTTGCTGCTCCTTTTCTTCCCGTAGTGGAGTTCACAGAGCCTGTAATGGCTTCGCACTGTTGCAGAACGATGGTGGCTACCAAAAGGAGTGTGTACGATCCAAAGTGGACATGACTGGATGCTGTGAAGAGCAGAGGCAGAAGAAGGCTGCAAGGTCTGCACAGCAGGGCTGCTGGACTGAAATGAATCCAGGTGAGTTGCTCTCCTTTTTATAGCAATTATAGGTTTCCCCTATGCTCCTTTTGCATCCTCTAGGCATCCTCTAGACATCCTTGATATCCAAGATTGGTCCCCTCTGGAACGTTTTTTCCGTTTTAAATGCTTTCTTTGCGTGCTGCATCCGCTTTCATCTTTCTCGTCCGTGCTACTAACGCTGCGCGGTCCGTTTCTGTGTCTGTTCCGCTTCCTCCCTGTGTCCGCTTTCCTCTGGAGCGGATGCAAGTTGCGCAAGATTGCGCAGCGGATGCCTAGCGGATAAGTGGACGCGTAATGGATGCTGACAGATACAAAACGATGTCCCCCGTATATGCCTATCGTTGCAGAACGGACCTTTTGAGCGGATGAAATGTCAGTCAACGGATGCTGGACGGATAGAGAGGAAGCAAAACGGACACAGTGGATACAGAACGAAGCATCCATTAAACCAACAGATGCAGAGTGTTTTTCTCCGTTTTACATCCTCTTCCATCCGTTGTGCAGTGTGAAGGGGCTTTAGAGCAATTGTTACTGTACTTTACTATTGGAGATTCATGCTCCCTTTTATAAAAGGGGAAATTAACAAAAAGATAATTCCTACAGCAAGACTACTTTCAGTTTTATTCATAATACATTAAGTTACATATGCATAAATCACTGACCCATGCTAATTATGGACTGTATTAATCTGTGAATTTAAAAAAAACTGCAGGCACAATTGCATGCTTGAAAGATAAATGGCATATTTTATTACAAAATGTTAATTTTATTTTAGTGTATTAAAACCAAGATTGAATCATCACTTAAGTTTTAATTAGTATTTGTTGGAAGATTTATAATCAACATTTCAAATCAAAATTATCTTGACCATTCAGGAAGTACAAAAGATGATTAAAATCTCTGATCTGGGTGGGGCATATTAGGTCTTCCTGATTAGCATCCTTCGGGATAATGGCTGTTTTACTAGTTTAGAAGTAGCAAGGGACAAAATTGTGATTGTGATTATGATTCACCAAACAGAAAACTAAAAATGTGCACAAAAAGATCATAGCTGGGAACAGTTAACTATAATACCACCTCATAATAATAAAAGGAAGGTTCTCAAAGCTTAATAATAGGTTAGCCAGCACAAATGGTAAACAAATCAAAGCAAATATCTACAGTATTCCCACTGCGTCATTCAAATAATGGCTCAGATTCAGTCACATGATCATAACTGAATGGTTCTTTTCCTATGATTTCATATAAATTGCTATGAAGTTGCAAAAAGAATGCTTCCTGAATCATATATTACAGTAGAGAGAGCAGTTCTAAATTTAATGAGATGGAATAATATTACAACATGCTTGCTAGCTTTTGAGACTTATAATCTCTTACAAAATAACAGCTCTAGCTAAACTGAACATTAAAATTGTTAGGTGACATAAGCAATTGATTCATCAAAAATTTTTCTACCTGCCATATTTTACAGACATGTAATCTTAACTCTGTAACAGTTTCAAGAAGTATTTCTGTATACACAAATGATCAAGCTAGAGATCATTTATACAATCAGAAGCACAACAATAAAGCGGATAGATAGAAATTACCAAGAGAAAAATGAAAAACAATCATTTATGAAATTAACTCTTAAATGCAAATTTCCCCAGGATCATCAGAATACAGTACATCCTGAACTTCCTCTACTATTAATCATTAAGCTTACTACCTATTTGCAAAACAAAAATCCCCATATAAAGTGATTCCCAGAAAATAATAAGCACAGGTTTTCTGCAGACAATATTAGCAGCTCCGATATTGAGAAAAGACACCATATACTCACAGGATTAAATTAGGCAACTTCTAGATGATTAACTGCAAATTGCTATGTGAAGACAAGCCTCTCACAGAGATGATTCATTTCTGTCACAGACAGGAAAAAAAAACCCCAGCCAGTAACACCCTAAAAAGGTCCCATTTCCTTATTCTTCGTTACCAGTGGGCTTCTTATTTGTTATGAAACAGAATAGACGCAAAAGTTCACACAGCAGGAGAAATCCTCTGCATCAGATTTCACAAGAAATATCCCTTGACAGGACTGCAGCTACAGCGGTACTGGCAGATGATGCCTCTGCATAAAGAGCATGCTGGGAGATTTTCCCAATGTATGATGCAGCCTAATTCTAATCCATCACTGCCCAACCACAAAAGGGGAGAAACTGGATCTTAAAACAACTCAATGATTTCTATGTTTGAAGGACAAAAAGAAAACAAAAGAAGTTAGGTTAGAGCTCTGTGTTCCTCTTATTAGGAAATGTACATCTAATGAAAATATATGTAAATGAAGTTATTATAATTAATCTATTAATGAACCCCATTTAAAAATCAATATTACTCTTAAGATAACTTTACAATAAACAGAATAAGGCAATATTAACTGGAGATTTAATCTGCTATATCTAACACCTGATTTTTCAGATAGCTGAAATTGTGACATGTATATTAAATTGAATTCATATGAGACTGCCAATATTCAGGGATATGAAGAAGAAAGAACATGCCAACTTTTAAGAATATACATTAAATATTATTTCAATAAAAATTAACAATTCTTTAATTTATGATAGTAAAAATGTAAAATTAACATTCCATAGATTTCTAGATAAGGACATTTGTGAGCTCCAACAATACAACAATACACACCGAGATAGGTACAGTCGTATTGAATAAAGACCATTGCTTAATTCTTTTCTGTAAAAAATCCAGGCAAAAAGATTTTTTGTGTAAGAACAATGTGAAAAAGAATCTGCTATATTAAAAACAGAGTTATACTGAGAGTTGGGTAACATACGAGTTAAATAATTATGGTTTGTCACACAATCAGCCTGATGTTCAGATTAAATTTAGAATTCAATTTATTGTTTGTATTATTATTATTCTCATGAGAATACACACAAAATGATAATAGGAAAATTTGCAGAAGAAAAGTATCAAAAAGGAAAAATATACTAAATAAACACATAAATATTAAATACCTATATAAGGTACATGAAAAAAAAAATATTAAGGCATCTTGACCCCCCAATGAAAGATGCATATATTCTCATGATAATACAGGACAGCAAAATCAATAACATATATTTATTTACATATCCTTAATGACAGTGTTTTCATCAGAAACATTTTTACTTTTTTCTTCATGCCCTTTAGCAACAGCAGTTTTTCAGTGCATTATTAGTTTATAGTTTGCCTCTGGATTTGGAAATGGCTACAGCTAATGTAATATAAGGCATTCAAAAACATTTTTGCAATGCAAATATCATAATCTGTACATGGTTAATTATGTTATATACATGTTATAAATAAAATCAAATGAAGGAATATAACAAACTTGAAGACACAAGTGCAAACGTATTTTGTTATGCTGGATTCCAAATGCCAATTTCAAACAAATTTGACTGGCTTCAGAAAAAAATCCAAAATGCAGCTTTCTATTGAAAATGATGAACAGCAATATATTCACAAGATAGCAATTATTTTCTTCCATTTCCCTTTTGGGGAAAAGATTACTATATACCTCAACTCTGTAAATCCAAATTTAGTTTTAGGGTTTTTTTTAACACCTTTATTATTTTTATAACTAAATAGTCCTTACTCCTTCTATTTTCCCCACAACAACAACCCTGTGAGATGTGTTAGGACAAGAGATAGTGATTGGCCAAAAGTCAACCAACCAACTTTCATGCCTAAAGTTGGATTAGAACTCACAAACTTTTGCTTCCTAACCTGGTGTCCTAACCGCTGGATCAAACTGCCTACATTTGTTCTACTTTTCCAAGCTGTCAGAGTATATTCATGAACTGTAATAGAGCTTAGTAACAAGGTCAGTCAATGAGAGCTGAGTTGAGGAGAATCTTGGTGTGGTTTCTCTCTGTTCTGTGCTCAGCTCTAAAGTGAAAGAGAAACTAACCTGCTTGCTGAAGACTGGAGATCTGCTCTGAACTTGTAACATGTCTGCTTCTGTTTGAGTTTGCTCCATTTTGGAGAAATCTACAACTGGTATTGTAAAATTTACTTAATATGCTTATAAAGATGTTAAATGAAGCATCAGCCATCTGTATTTATTTTTCCGGCACTGAATTTACGCTGCCAAACTCTAAACACAAGCTACATTGAAAGACTACTAAAGCCCTGTTTCTAAACAAGACTGAGATTTGAACACTGACAAATTTGAACTGTACTTTCATTTACTTACAAATGGATCTATAGGCCTCTCCCAAATGGTTAGGAGCAACTTAGAAACATTAATTTGCTTGGCCTTCACTGAGAGTTGTGCAGTGTGAGGATCCTGAATGTTATACAATGGCAGTGGGCTTGCAAGGTTCACACTACTCCCTTTGGCTGCTGCCTGACCTCCATGTACATAAATATTCTAACATGAATGTTACATGCGAGCAGAGAAGTAGCCACCTGAGTGGGTGTCCTGGCACCCAGTTCTCTCCTACTCTGATAGTCACTGTGCAAACTGGTGAGGAGGCAGGGAACTTATGCTTTGTGACTGGTGCTGTCATTATGGTGTGTGTGCAATCTCTTGGCAAGCACTGCAAGGAGCTTACAGGTAATCCTCGAGTTACGATTGTAATGGAGCCTGCCATTATGATCATAAGTTGTAACAGTCAGTTTTATGTTTTTTGCAGCAGTTGCTAATAAACAGCATAGTTCTTAAGTGAGCCTATTGTTCATTATGGTGTGACTGTCAGCAAAAACTTCATAAAATGTGGTCACATGACTGTAGGATGTTGCATACAGGTGTAAATGCAGCCATGTTGCAGAGCACCTGAAATGTAGTCATGTGAATGTGGGGTGGGGGGTACTATTGGAACTTGAGATCCAGGCATGTCCCCCTTTTCAGGAAGGTTGTAACTTCAAATGGTCATAAGTCAAAAAGGGTAGTTGGTCTTACCTGATAAGACCGAAGCTGCAAAATGGCTATCCTCCTGTTGCGGCTGGTCTTTTGCCCCCTTTATGTGTTGCCGCAGCAATAAAGGCTTCTGAGGCAGCTGTTTGAAGTTGTCAAAAGCCCTCCCAAGCCAAATGTGGGGTAACGGTGTGGACATTGGTCCAACACACCTCCCACTAAAATACCTCAATTCATAGCGGATCAGCCCTCAGCGATCCATTGTCTGACAGGCTGGGCCAAAGCCTTGACCGATTGCTCGGTTTGACAGTCGTCTAATTTGTAGATTGGTCCGGCTGTTTTTGAGATAGTATTTGGGATTGGTCTTTTTATCTAATTTGATCTAATTTTTTAAAGAATTTTGAGATTTTTTGGAGCAAAAATTAACACATTGTCCAGCTAGCTGACTGAGTCAATTTCAGGGACACCCTTAGCAACAGGGGGAGTGACCTCAAAGATCAGACTGACTCAGTCCAATCAGCAAGCAGTGACAGATAACCCAGTCCTGGATGCTGCCTGTAATTCATTCTTTGTGAGTAGTATTATCTTTTTATTCTATTCCACAACAGTAACAAATGGAAATAACATCAAACTATAAAATCAGTAAAATGAAGGATTATAATGAATTGTATAAATTAATAATGAATACTAGGAAAGTATAAGACAAGCCATAGAAAAAACTGATATACATATAGACATATACATATAGTTTCGAAGGTTGTCATAGCCGGGAGTGGCACTGGGGATAAGCTCCCATCGCTTATAAAATGCTCCCAATG
>BHFT01001947.1:0-18794 GCA_004320025.1 Laticauda laticaudata | reverse complement strand
CACCCCTGAAATTTTGCTCGTCCGCTGTGTCCTTTATGCATATGTTTTGCATCCGTCGGCCAGTGGGACCTAGCCTTAACTTTCTTAGTTGGAATTGTTGGAGGGGGTGTTGTAAGGGAGTTGCTTTACTTTGCTTTGCTCTTTGTAGCAACAGGACCACAATACTTCATAAAGCAAGGCACCTTTATTCAGATTTGCTTAATTCTCGTTATTATCCTTTGTGCTCCTTTCGGTTCCTTCCTGTTTCTTAATATTGTGATTGGGAATGCAATAATTCAACTAGAACTGAGTCTCCTGGTTTTTAAGTCAATGTTTTTATCCATTACACCAAATTGGCCCTTTATTTGTAGCCTTACACTCCCTACAATAAATGTTTAAGCAGTACCTGTAAGCTTGGTACCCATCACTGATTATCAAGAAGCTAATACTTATCCCAAATGTGGACATTTTATAAATAAGAGTTGATCCCAAAGAACATTTTTCATAATCTGCTTGGAACTAGAAGATGTGTGTGTGTATGTGTGTGTGTGTGTGTGTGTTTCATACACATATTTTAACTGGAAAGCATATTCACAAATTTAAAAAACCCTGTATTTAGTCTTCTTTATTAGTTTAGAAAATGCTAAAGTAATTTCATTTAGTGGTAACTGATAGTGAAAATTCAAATTGAAAAATAATATTCTTCCTAGTTCCTGTTCAGGAGATCTAAAAATAATGTTACACCACATAATTAAGTCTGGAAAATATAATTGTTTGTAAGAATAATTTTTACAAATTACATTGTCTTTTTAATAAGAATTTCATTCATGGAAGAGAAGGCTATCAGTTGCTACTAACTGAATCAGTTCTATATTACTTCTGATGTCAGAAGCAATGGACCTTAAAATGTTAATCCTGAAATATGGCAGTCAGAATGTTCTTAATGCTCTGTTTCTGACTTCCTACAATGATCTAGTGGATCACTGTTAAAACTGAATGTTGTGTTAGATATATTAATTTATTAATGAATCAATAAAGAATAAAAAATGAAGCCTTTTGTCTTAATAATTTATGCTGGAGCTCTATTGAGTCTGCGGCTTTAAAAATAGCTGTACATCAGCCAAGGGTGCAAGAGAAGTTACAGTACCCTAAGTATATGAAAAGATATAGAGTATAACTACTCAGTACCCTAAGCATATGAAAATATATAGAGTATAACTACAATGTTAGTGTCAGGGCTCCAACAAGTCCAACAAATCTTTTTAGATGCCAGTTAGACTGCTGTATCATGTCAACATACATAGGACCAGCATCATGTTCCTTTTTAATCTTCATCTTTTTTATGAGTTGAGAATTAACTAGATCCTAGCTAGTTTTGAGCTAACCGCATCTCGTCTTTCTATATAACAGAACAATATTTTCCATAATTTTACTATTGATCAGTTTAGACTACATTTACGTATGTTAGGTAAAAAGTTAAACCAGAAAAGAAGTACAGGCGTTGTTATGCTTTCTTTATTCTTTAATCTTGAAACACAAGCCTATCTTTCTGAGCCAAAGAATTTTGATGAATGGTCAACTTTCCACTAGTAATAAAATACAAGGGAAAGAACCCAAGCTGTAGTAACTTCTAAAATTACTGTAGGACAGGCTATAGAATGGAGAAAAAAATATATGAAAGCTTCCTTAAATGGACCTGGAAGTCAGTGCTCAGCTTCCAAAGTACTCAGAAGATTTTAGAATAAGTAGAAGTCAGAATTTCTCAAAATGGAAGACTGATTGACTTCTACATATTAGCATAAGTAGAGTCCAAACTCATGCTTTGTCAGTAGAGCCAACACAATGTCAGCATTCCAACTAATCAATTCCAAACCAATAAACTCTGAGACAAGCAGTTCCTCAAAGTTCCATTTTATTAGAATTGTCATACTGGCACATTTGGGAAAACCCAAATCTGAGAGTTCTGGGTTTTCCCTTCCCAAAAGAGAAATCAAAGATCCATCCCCTGCACCCATCAGTTCATCACATAGCCCAATCAAATATTCCAACTGGAAACCCTCCCCCCCACAATCACTCCCCTTCAGGTGCAGAGCAACACATCCTTGACTCTCTGAGGAAGAATGTTGTTGTGTCTAGTCTTCTACTCCACTGTGAAATCCCCCCTTCCAAATTCCTCAGCACTGAATGTGGCAGCCTCAAAGCTTCCAAGTAAAAAGTGACTTCCAGGGTCAGACTTCCACAACTGACTACCAATAGCAGAAGACTAGAGCACGTGGGGTGGATAGTATCAGTGGGGATCAGTGAATACATATTTTATGAAAAGTGCTTGACTGCTTCTGTATACTACAGTGCAGAATCAGGGTTTTTCACCTTGCTTTTGCTGGCACATCCAGCACTGTCAAGGTAGATGCCTGCTCAGCATGGAGGAAATCATTTATAATAAGTATGGTGGAAAGAGGAGGGGGGAAAGAGGGTGACATTAGTGTGAAAAGAAATACTATGCTTAGATTATTAGAAGATTAGATTTTGAAGTAATTAAGGAATGGATAGTACACCACAGATCTTTAAGGAGCTCGTGAACAAGTCAGAGTTCATTAACTCTATGGATATTACCAGTATCGATAAGATCTATATTTCAGGTTCTTCATTCAGTGGCAATGACAGCTTGGAATGAAGTAAAAGTCTTAGAAATTAAGGCAAGAGAGAGGCAAGAGAGGCAAGAGACTTGCTATTCTCAAAGGATAAGACAATTCCTGGTACAGAATATAAATGGTGATCATTTTGGAGGAAGTAGGAAAATTCTGTATTCTTCAGCTGTTTCTGAAATGGGACTTCCACCAGACTAAACATGTTGCACAGCTTTTAAAAAGACAACTAGTTTACCATTCCAGATTTAGGACATTATAAGACATTTTTTAAAAAAGATAAAAACCAGCATGGATTATTAAGATTTTGAATACTAATTCCCAAAATTTAAACAGACTGGAGACATGCATAAATTTAATAATTAATTAATTGATTAATTAATTAATATAAATAACTCTATACTAAATTGTTACATTTTAATGGACATTTCAATGTCAGGACCAACTGCATTAAAGAAAATAATTATATGGAAATATTTCATAGAATAGTGCCATATCAGATCTGCATTTCTGCTTTTGCGCAAGAGAACTGTGCTTATCATTTGTCCAATAATTTCAGAGCAAGGGATAAAGTTAATCTTTGTTGCATCTGGATCTTTTCCAGTGAGACTGAACTTTTCCCCAATATAATCCCAAGTGGTCTGTATACAGCAGGAATATCCTTCAGAATTCTAACTCTTTCACTGTGTTTCAATAAAGGGTACTTGAAAGAGTACCAGTAAGACATTGGTGAATTGAGCAAGAGTCAGCTCAGGAGGTCATACAGGACTGATTATGGGAATGTGTTTTGAAGAATGAGAACAATAGAGCATCAGATCCAGTATTAACAGCTCTGTATTCAGATTCTTGAAAAGGATCTTTATGGCTATTGTCATGCCCCAAACATATGTATATGTGTGTATGTGTGTGTGTGACTGTTTGTGTCTGTGTGTACATGTGTGTGTTTGTGTGTGTGTGTCTGTGTGTGTATATAGCTGTTTCTGTTTTAAATTTAGTGCTAGCCTTGTGCTGTGTTAGAATGGTTTTTTCCTCATCCTGATTGGTTGGGGGTTTTGGTCTGTGTTTATTGGTCTTGGAGTTTGCTGTGTTCTGCTTGATTGGTGTTTCTAATATCTTCTGTGGTAGGAGCATTTTTTTTGTCTTTGATTGGCTGTCAACTTTGTGCTTCTTTGTATTGGGGCTTTTAGTTGGCTGGCTTCGGGTGAATGCTGGCTATCATTTATTAGGAAGCTAGGTTCATCTGGCGGTGCGCTGGTTCGGATGTGTGTTGGGCTGGATGGTTAATGGGCGGGGGGGTGTTGTTTGTGCCTCCATATTTGCCCTTGTCTTGTGTGTGGATATTTTTTTTATTTGTGAAGTGCAGGCTTCCAGATAATGGACAGTCTGTGGGATCATTCATCAGTCATCGCTTCCAGGCTCTTTTTTTCATCTCTATGATCCATCTAATAATTCCTGTGCTGGGGTTTTTCTGGTAAAGTGGTATATTTTAGGCCTTTGATGCCATTGAAAGTTGATGCTATGACCTGTGTTTCATGTGTTGGAGTGTGAGAAGTGTGTTCCAGCTTTTTTTTACCTGAATTTTGTGTTCATCCAGGCAGGTACTATTTTGCTCTATTAGTCTTTTCAATGTATGTGTTTTTTTTTTTTTTTTTTTTTTTTTTTTGTTTTTTTTTTGTTTTTTTTTTTTTTTTTTTTTTTTTTTTGTTTTTTTTTTTTTTTTTTTTTTGTTTTTCTTTTGTTCTTAAAAAATTTTTTTTTTTTTTTTTTTTTGTTTTTTTTTTTTTTTTTTTGTTTTTTTTTTTTTTTTTGGCATGTGCACAGGGACTTCATATATGCCTTGGCTTTCCAGATCAATTTTATCTTTGGGTTTCTTAGGATGGCTGCTATTTTTCTGTCTGTTTTGAAGGCAGTCTTGATGTGATGCCTGGTAGTATCTTACTGATTTTGTCTGTTTGTACCTCTTTGTGGGGCAGGACAGCTGTTCCATAGGTCTGTTCATCTTCTAATCTCTATTATGTCTCAGTGTGTTTTTGTGGAAAAAAAACATTCTTATATAGCCACAAGGCAGCACCAAATTTAAACAGAAACAGCTGTGAAAGCCTGACACATCAAAGAACCAATACAGAAGCCTGATGATGGAGATGAGATTCTGCTACAACTTTAAAAACATTGCTACAACTATAATGATGTGGAAAATACCTGAACAAAGCTGATAACCATACACACAACATACACATACACACACACACACACAAATATATGTGTATGCAGCTGTGTAGTGTGTGCGATGTGTGCTGTTCAGCTTCCTTCGGGTATTATCCACGTCATTGTAGTGCCTTTAAAGTTGTAGCAACATTTCAGTAGAATCTCATCTGCCATCATCAGCTCTCTGTATTGTAGTTCATCTGTGAGGGCAGGCTGTCACAGCAGTTAGTTTTAAATTTGAGGCAAGCTTATTGCTGTGGCAGGATGTCTTTTTTCTACATCCTGATGGTTGGGAGTCTTGGTCTATGTTTATTGGACTTGGAGTTTGTTTGATTGGTGTTTCTGGTTTCTTCTGTCTGTGTTTTGTGGCTTTGATTGGCTGGCAACACTGTGTTCCTGTATTGGAGGCTTTCAGTGCAGCTTGGCTTCACGTGAAAGGACGGCTATTATCTATAAGGAAGCTAGGTTTCATCTGGGTGCCTGGTTGGGTGTGTTTGAGCTGGAGGTATCAGAGGCGAGTCTGTTTTGTGCCCAGGTGTTTGCTTGCTTTGTGTGGAGATCTTTCTATTTGAGAGTGCAGGCTTCCAAATGATTGACAGTCTCGTGTGGAATCATCTTTTCTATTCATGCTTTCAGGTTTTTTCTAGTCTCTATGGCTTCTCTGATAATTCTGTGGCTGCGGGTTTTCTATAGTGGCTAGGGTTTTGGTCCATTGAAGTTGATGTTTTGACCTTGTGTTTTCATGTGTTGGACTAGCTGAGGAGGTGTATTCCAGCTTTTTTTACTGCCATTTTTGTGTTCATCCAGCGGGATACATATTCTTCTATTGGTCTGTCAATGTATGTGCCGGGCATGATGCACAGGGAACTTTGTATATGCCTTGGTTTTCAGGTCAATTTTGCCTTTGGATTTCTAAGGATGGCTGCTATTTTTGTCTGTTTTGAGGCAGTCTTGATGTGATGGCTGTGTTAGTATCTTACTGATTTTGTCTGTAGTACCTCTTATGTAGGGCAGGACAGATTTTCCATAGGTCTGTTGATCTTCTAGGTCTCTATTATGTCTTAGTGTGTTTTTTGGTGGATCAAGCTAGTGATTTTGTTTTTGTGGAAGCCGTTGGCTGTCAGTACTTTAGTCAGGGTGCATAGTTCAGTCTTTATATCTGTCTTGTCTCTCCAGGTGTTTGGTTCTGGTAATTAGTGTTTTGGCCATGGAGTTTATCTGTTTTCGGTGATGGTAGAATTGGGCGTTGATAGGTAGCGGTTAGGCTGTGTGTTTTCTTCTGGTATACGGTGTGTCCTAGTGTGCCATCTGTTCTTTTGTAGGATTAGTACATCTAGGAATGGTAGTTGTTTGTTATTTGCGTTTCCATGGTGAACTTGATTTTGGGGATGTGTGCTATTTAGGTGTGTTAGGAAATTGTTTAGGTTTTCTTTTCCATTGCGGCCAAATCACAAATGTGACATCGATGTAGCAAATTGAAGGAGCCCCTATGGGATCACCAATGTCACCCGTCATTGCAACCTGTTATGAAGAATTCAATCTAGAGCCCTGGCTAATGCCACCCAACAAACCCAAACATGGCCAGATACATCGATGACACATTTGTGATTTGGCATTGTGATATCAGATGGCAGAGACATGTTGGTAGCAGCGTGCCTTTATCATTTGTTTTTTATAGGTTATTTAATTTATATTCCTCCTTTCTGTCCAATTTTAGTACTTTTCCCAGATATACATAGATTAACAGTCTATACCAAAGAAAAATTGGAACATTATACATTTTGTCGTTACTGTGCTGATTGTGATTATAATTTGGGGGATTTTTTTGTTGTACCTTTAAAAAAGAAATGAATAAATGGTTGCTCATTTACAACAGATGAGGAAGGGATGAGAAGAAAAAAAAGAATGTGTCAAAAAGTGAGGGTGATATTATTGTGTCTACAAGAGAGCTGTCTCAGTGCCGTCTTTAAAATACAAACAACCTTTTTATATCAAACAATATTTAAAGCATGCTTCTCATCCTTCACAATTTTAAGATGGATGCACTTCAGTTTCTAGAATTCCTCGGTCAGAGGGTTCGGCAATTATGAGAGTTTTAGTCCAAACATCTAAAAATTTTCAAAGTGATAAACACTCCTTTTATACGCGGAGATATAAGTCATCATATCTGGGCAGAACCTCAAGATCATTAAACTAAAGGAAAAAATATATATATAAAGTAGATTTATTTGATCAAGCTAAAGGGCCTGTCACATAGGCTGACGGATACAAAACGTATGTAAAAGGACACAGCCGTGATGAGAAAATGTTCCATCCGTGTTATCCGCTCTCAAAAGTGCCCCCAAATTTGCATAGGCAGAGCGGACAACAACGGAGAGGAACGGACGTTGGGAGGATGTAGCGTGGATGTTTAAGCGGATGCCTCCACGGAAGCCTAGCGGATGAAGCAGATGGAAGCGGATGCACATCTGCAGCGGCTTTCCAGGGGAGCACAGCGAAAGTGAACCCGCAGCGGAAGGAGCGGATTTGCAGAGCGGATTTGCAGAGCGGATGCAGAGCGGATGCAGAGCGGATACAGCGGATGCATCACAGACGCCTAGCGGATGACTACTGGATGCCTAGCGGATGCAAAGCGTTCAGTGCGCATGCGGGGAAGATGCACTGCGTCAGCCTGTGGATATAAAGGGATGCAGCGCATAAGCGGTCACCATTCAGAGGAAAGACCTGCTGCCAGACACAGCTCCAGCCAGCCAACAACCGTGGGGAAGAAGAGAATGCCTCTGGCTCATCTGCTGCCAGCCCTGCAAGAGGACAGGGCCACCATCCCACCCCCTGGCCCTGACTCTGCTTCTGCTGAGGCTTCTGCTGCTCAGTGCTGACTCTTCTGGTGCTGGAGCTTTGCTGGCACTGCTCCTGGTGCTGCGGGCTTCTGCTGTGCTTACTCTGGCTGGTGCTGCTACTGTCCTGCTGTGTCCGCTGCGTGCTGCTGGTGCTTACTCTGCTGCTGCTGATCCTGGTGCTGCTGGTACTGCTGGTGCTGCTGGTGCTGCTTGGTGCTGCTGGTGCTGCTGGTGCTGCTGTGCTGCTGGTCCTGCTGATCCTGCTGGTCCTGCTGGTTCTGCTGCGTCCTGCTTTGCTGCTACTGTTGTTGTTGCTGCTTGCTGCTGCTGTATGGTGGAGCAGCCTAGAACCTCGAAGCCCCTCTGATGAGGGTCCAGATGGCCCTGCCAGAGAAGGAAGAGGCATAGTCGTTGAATGGAGAGGAGGCAATAACTCCATCGAAGAGGGAACATGAGGATGAGGCTGCTGAATGGCTGAGGGAAAACGAGTATCTATGGCGGAAGGGACACAGACTCTATCGAGACATCAAAAGGAAGCAGGCTGCTTAGAGAGAGAGGCCGGAGAGCCTGGGCTACACTTTGGGAGGTGCTCCTCAGGTGGTGGAAGCACATGCAACACCTGGTACGGGAAGCTGCAACTCAAGAAATCTGGCCAGGACACGGTCAAGCTGACGCATCGGGAGACCTAGTGTGGCCAAGTGCAGCTTCTTGGAGGGTGAGATCCGCCACCGAGGAGCAGCCCTCTGACAACCCTCTCTCTCAGGCAGCCCACAGAGAGCCAGGCCTCTTCTGGCCAAGAGTCTAGCGTGTGGAGGACCCCCTGAACAGTTGGATCAAGGAGAGGGCAATTCCACCAGAGACCAACCCACCCCCACCCCCAGTTCCACCTCCACAGAAAGCAGGCAGAGAGCCAGACCGGAGGAGCAGAACCACACTGTCCTGCTAGAGATCGGGACACCATCAAAGCAGTGGAGATCTGCTCTCTCAGCTGGTACACACCGACATACCATCCTTTTCAAACTGCAAGCCTTCCTCACCTACGTCAACCAGCACTCCTGGACATGTGCGAATCACAGTACCAGGTGATCAAGGACAGGATCACCCGTCTTCTTCACAACCCTCCAGACCGCAGCTGAACCTGCTCTGACCCAGTCCAGGTCTTGTTCCTCCACCCCAGTGATGTCACACCCATTCCAAGGTTCCTTCCCAGTCCAGGCAGCAGTACATCATACGCCACCGGTACACCGATGCCACCGATGGCCACCGATGCCCCACGAGCACCGATGCCACCCGCCACAGATGCCACCATGCCACAGATGCCCACCCATGCCACAAAGTCCACACACGCCTCATCTCACTCACCTGCAGACCAGACAGCCCCACTACACTCCTACCTTCCTCCACCCACAGCCAAGCCCAGCCTCAGAACATTGCTGTCATTGTATTCGGACTTACACCCATTCCTGGAGGAGAAGGGCTCTCCACCTCACGGGCCTGAGCCAGCCTGTCTGAGAGCTCTCCTGCACACACCATCTTCTGTTGTCCTCTCGGGGCCAGGCCACCCAATGACGCCTCAGACCAGCACTCCAGCAGCAGCCACCTCCACAGCACCTGGACCCTTCACCCCTGAGACTATGGCACACCTCACAGTGACTGAGAAGAGTGCCCAGATACTGGGTGGCTTACCTGTTGACTTTATCTTTGGCTTGGGACACTTTTCTTGGGTCATTTTGCTTTTACAACTTGTTATTATAAAGATTATCTTTGCTTCACACACTTGCTTCAGGTTCTTTTAGTCAATAAAGTCTTGGTGAAAACTTTTATGAAATGGTTTAAGCCTTTGCATGCTTGTGGGATGCGCGTTAAGATAGCAGTGGATGGGCAGCGGATACCTTTGGGATGCGGTAATAGCTGTGGGATAGATAAACCTCCAGTGCAAGCATAGTGGGACTGCATGGTCCACCCTCCCAGCTGCCACACCTATGGCCCTTCATTATCAATACTAATGTAAGCATTGATCCACACATTTGAACATAAACACTACTCTTTATAAATGCCCTGTTCATTGTAGCCCACCCAACATTCATGGCCCAATCTCATCAGTGTGATGAGACAGGCTGAAGGAAGCATCCATTAATCATTTACCATCCTGTCTTGCCACTCCACTGCTCCAGCTTGGGAGTTGCCACCAGTTTTCAGTAGGTGTGCTGCTTCTTCCTTCACGTGAGGCTCTGTTTGGCCTTGGCCACATCCTCAGTGTCTATCAGGTTTCGCCCTGCCTCCATTCACCAGGCTCCATGTCCCCATTGCCTCGTTGGAGGTCCACGAGCCTGTTTCTGAAGACTGGGTAGATGGGTGCCGCATGAGATTGTTGCAGGATTGCAGCAAGCTTCCACGATCCCTCCTAACGGTCTGTAGGCGATGCCTGCCATGGTGGTGAGAAGTACCTGACAGAACTTTGTTCGTTGGCCAGGGATGCCAAAGGCGTTCTCCACCACCCGCCTTGCCCTGGACAGCCTGTTGTTGAAGATCCTCTCTTCACGGGTGAGGCATCTGGAAGGTTAGGGCTTCATGAGGAGGTTCTGAGGGGAAGGCGTCATCCCCAATGATGAAGTAGGCACATCTTGTGTATCGTTGGGCAGGGGGTCTGGATCTGCGGAAGCCAATGATCCAGGTTGCATTCCAGCCCCTCCTTGAGATGACTGCGTTGCTATACCTGGGCAACTGAGATGAGCCGTTGCCTGAAGCCAATCGATGCCTACATGAACTTGCTAGTCAGCCATGCGACCATCGGCGAAGAGGATGATGCTGGAGAAGTCCTTGTAGTTGTGAATAAGTGGACCCTGACTAGCTGGAGCTTTACAGGCCACGTGCTCCCATATAGGCTCTCAACGGTGCTGGGGGAAGTTCCACTTCTGATACCACTGTCTGCAACTTCTTCCAGCCTTCTTCAGTGGAGGGGCACTGGAGGTACTCCCCAGGTATTCTTCGATGATGGCCTGCGCCATTCTCTGACCACAAATGCTGATGGTTGTTGTGTGGCACCCTCCACCATACTGCATGCTCCTGTACGTGTTCCTTAGGCCAGGTGCACAGAGTCAGTGCCACCTGAGTCCAAGTCTAGGCTGGGCCGGAAGTTGGTGCTCTGCTTGGTCAACCTGGATCTCAGCCAGCTGCACCAACTTCGTCAAACATGCGCTGGCCGTGCGCATCCTCCTGAAGTTCTGGAATGCATGAGTGTTTTCATTCCTCAGCTCCGACCATGTCAGCTTGTTATATAGTCCGTACTGTCTCTTTCGCGATCCATCTTCAGATCCAGAGCACTTTCTGCCACAGGTGAAAGAGCTTTAGATGGCTTCGCACTGTTATAGAACGATGGTGGCTAACAAAAGGTGTTGTGTGCATGATCCTAGGTGAGATGACTGGATGCTGTGAAGAGCAAGAGCCAGATGAAGCGCTGAAGAAGTCTGCCACAGCAGGGCGCTGCTGACTGAAAGTGCGATCCAGGTGAGTTCCTCCCCCTTTTTATAGGAAATATAGGTTTTCTGCTAGGTGTCCTTTTGCATCCTGCAGACATCCTGCAGACATCCTAAATATCCAAAGATACGCTCCCTATGCGAACGTTTTTTCCATTTTAATGCTTTGTATGCGAGCTGCATCTGCCTTTCATTCCTTTCTCCCTCCATGCTACTAATGCTGTGTGTCCATTCCATGTCCGTTTTGCTTCCTCCCTGTGTCCATTTTCCACTGGAGTTGCACGGATGCACAGCGCGATGCCTAGCGGATATAGTGTACATGTATGGATGACGACGGACATCTAACGGATGCTTCCCTGTATGCGTGCCAGATGTCTAATGAACACATTGGATACATTTTCCGCTCAAAACGTTTTTGTGCCAGCTCAAAACTATTTAAAACTTTTTGAGCGGATGAAATATCAGTAGACGGATGCTGGACAGATAGAGAGTATGAAAAACGGACGCAGTGAGTATAGAACGGAACCATCGCGTTAACCAACGGGTGGTAAGTGTTTCTCTCCGTTTTACATCCTCTTTGCATCCGTTGGTGCTATGTGACAGGGGCTTGAAATAAGTATGTTTATTTCTAGGAATCCTTAATGGGCTTTTGCTGACCAAGACTGAATGCCATGGTTTTACGGATTTATTTATAGATAAGAGATGAAACATTGGATTAAAAGCTTGTTGGTTACATGTTAAGAGAAGATTGTACATTGTTAAAAATATTTATACTTGTGACAAAGAGGGGGATTACTTATTTTTGTATATTTCTTTTGCTTTTCTCATATCTTTTTCTTTATATTCTTTTCTCCTTCCTTCCTCTCTCTTCACTTTCTATTTTTCTTTTATTTTTCATTGTTTGTGTTAGTTTAGATTTGCATAATTGTAATCTTTTATAAAAAATAGCAATTTAAGAAATCACTGTCGATGTGGGAGAAATACTCAAATAGCCTGGCTGTAAAGATCTAATTACCTACTGATTCACCAAATTTCATGAATTTTTTAAGAAAATAAAAAAATGATGAGATCCTTTTTCGCCCTTCAGAACTTGAAGTAAAAATATACAGTTTCCCGTTTCAGGGAAATTTGAGAGCCAGCATTTTAAAGACAGTTTACTATGAATGATGGCTTTTTCATTGAGGCCATGTGCTTTTCACAAAGTCTTGTACTATGTCAGGAAATCTTAAAAATTAGATTTACTAAAGTCAGTGATGTTTCTCACATAAAGCCAGACAGAGAATAAAAAGAATGTGGAAACTGTGATAATTAGATGAATAAGATAAAATTTATTTTCCCTTTTTTATTTCCCATTTGATTAAAGCATACCAGACAAAATATTCATGTCTAACCTGTTCTATTTACCTAGTTCTCTAAATGCTTGGGTATTTTTAATTATCCTAGATTTGGTTTCTAGGGCTTCCTGATCATCAATCAATTCAAGGTGGCTTGCACAGAAGATTAAAAATATATGCAGGTGAAATTCAAAAAATTAGAACATCATGCAAAATTATTTCAGCAATGCAACTTAAAAGGTGAACCTAATATATGAGATAGACTCATTACCTGCAAAGCAAGATAGATAGTTCAAACCATGATTTGCCATAATTGAGATGATTATGGCTTAGAAAACCCTAAATCCACAATCTCAAAAAATTAGAATATTGTGAAAAGGTTCAATATTCTAGGCTCAAAGTCTAATCAGCTAATGAAGCCATAACACCTACAAAAGGGTTCCTGAGCTTTAAATGGTCTCTCAATCTGGTCAGTAGGAATCACAATCATGGGAAGACTGCTGACCTCACGGTTGTGCAAGAAAACCATTCTTGACACCCTCCATAAGGAGGGAAAGCCTCAAAAGGGTTAATTGCAAAAGAAGTTGGATGTTCCCAAAGTGCTGTATCAAAGCACATTAATAGAAAGTTATGTGGAAGGGAAAAGTGTGGAAGAAAAAGGTGCACATGCAGCAGGGATGACTGCAGCCTGGAGAGGATTGTCAGGAAAAGGCCATTCAAAGGTGTTGGGGACTTTCACAAGGGGTGGACTGAGGCTGGAGTCAGTGCATCAAAAGCTACCACACACAGATGGATCCTGGACATGGGCTTCAAATGTCATATTCCTCTCATCAAGCTGCTCCTGGACAACAAACAATGTCAGAATCATCTTACCTGGGCTAAAGAAAAATAGACGCAGGTCTGTTGCTCAGTGGTCCAAAGTCCTCTTTTCTGATGAGACCAACTTTTGCATCTCATTTGGAAACCAAGGACCCAGTCTGGAGGAAGAATGGAGAGGCACACATTGCAAGATGCTCGAAGTCCAGTGTGAAGATTCCATCAGTCTGTGTTGGGGTCCAAACCAAGTATGAGTACGATAATGCATGCTTATACTTTTCAGAGGTCCGATATTGTTCTATGTACAATCCTTGTTTTATTGATCGCAGGTAATATTCTAATTTTCTGAGATTGTGGATTTGGGGTTTTTATGACCTGTAAGCCATAATCATCACAATTATGACAATCACAGCTTGAACTATCTTGCTTTGCATGTAATGAGTCTATGTCATATATTAGTTTCACCTTTTAAGTTGTATTACTAAAATAAATGAATTTTTGCATGATATTCTAATTTTTTGAGTTTCACCTGTAAATGGAAAGTCAAAATAGTAATAAGACCCAATTATTGGATTGTTGTTGAACTCCAGTTCTAAGCACCTTTCATTGCACATAACTAACATAATATAGTAATGGTATTAGTCTAGAACTATCGAGATGTAAGGGAAACTTCCAGATATGTAAATTCATTATGTGATTTTGGATTAATCTCTCTTTCTTAGGTAACCTATTGTACATAGGATTATGGGAAAAACTGAAAGAAAGTATATTTTGCATTCTTTCTTGATCTCCTGGAAGACTAGTAAGATATAAACCTCAGAAATATATATTATTTTATTTGTCTGTTTAATTATTAGATTTGTATGCCACTCATCTTGCCACACTTAGCTATGCTGATTAGGCTGCTGAGAATTTCAGCCTGCTTTGCAACCTTGCCTCTTATATTGTCTGACCATCCATTCAGTAATTGCTTTTAGACTGTGTGTTTATATGTGCATAAGTCAAAAGTATATTTTAAAGACCAATGTAAAGAATAAGTAATTTTGCTAACTAAAGACTTAAAGATGGAAAGATGTGTACATTTGGTTTTGGGAGCAACAAAATGATTTTGTAGAGTGATTAAAAAGAATTGTTCTATGTTCATAATAAAATAATTTTACAGAGGCCTCAGATTTGAAAGTGGCTTCTCAGCAGAGCTGCCAAGGCAGCTTTTCAAGATGAGTCATCTGATTTGATCTGAGGAAGGAAATAGTGTTTGCAGACCTGATAACAAGAGTGTGACTAATGCTATTTGCTTCTCATGTCCTTCCCAGAACATAAGACGTTGAGATACCTGGAACAAACCCCACAAGAAGTGTTGTAAGCCTTCATTTTCAGACAGATACAGAAGTAAAAGGCAACATCTTCTTCATTTATATCTGTGGATGCTTAGATGGTCTTTATTTTCTGCTATAAATTTTAATTAGATGAAAGAAGAAAGACTAGAGCAAAAATGAACAGACTTTGGGTGGCAAGGGATATGTTTAACATTTTAAGTAAAGCAGGAAATATGAATAATGCAATTGAATGTGCAACTAGTAATATAGTCAACCACAGGATACATCCGTTGATGTAATTTTAAAATTGATGTCCTTATGTTTCACTTGTCACCCATTTTTATTTAATTTAACTTCTCAGCCTGCTTTCAAATATTTAGCTAACATGATGTTTTTAAGTCAGACTTGCAAAAAGATCTCACAAAGTTTACTGAACTTACCTGTGGTTACTATATACTACATAAACTTTATTTATTTATTTGTTTAATTAATTAATTAATTTCTATGCCACCCATCCCCCTTACAAAGTGTCTCATGTGCCTTGGATTCCAAATATTTTTGCTGTTTAAAATGTACTTTGATTCATTTTATGTATATGCTTCAATGTAGAGTTTGGGTTAAGTTCAAGATTATTTATGCATTTTTCCATGCTCATTATGACATATTTTGCTATAACGTCCTGTCTTCGTTGATAATTGTTTTAATGTTTTTTTTTAAATCTATGTTTATAAATATTAAGGGAAAAACAATAAGAGATCCAGTCTAGTGCAATAGTTAAGATATTGGGCTAAGGATGCAGGGACAGAGGTTCATATATATATTGACAAGGTAACTCTGAACTAATCACTGTCACTGAACAATTTACATAGTTGTTGATGTGAGGAAAGGCATTCTGTATAGTGTTTGGAGTTCCTGACTTAATGGCAAGATATAAATTGAATAAATATATAACTTTTCATGATAATCATTGCTTCCCTTCACCATTTTATGCTGTTTCTCCCACTTCAATTCCTTTTTGGAATGCTCTCATTTGGAGCCCTACATATTTTTTTCTGATAGTTGTGAAACAACTTTTCTATTAGCAACATTCTAGTGCTTTCAGATTGATTCCATCTTAGCTTTTCTAAGATCTGAACTACATCTCATTGTATTACAATATCCTGTTTTTGTTTTCAACCTTACATTTCAGTTTTATCTTTATTTGGTTTGGGATTTAATTTATTTCTTTATTAAATGGAAAAGGGAGAACCAATTTTAATGGATTTTGTTGATGTTCGTAAATGCTAAACATTAGGAAGCCTGGCAATGACGGATTTAGTTAAACTCTGAACCACAGCAGTTGGAACTATACTAATATCCACTGGAAATAAATGTTCTAGAACAGGGGGTGTCAAAATCAATTTCATTGAGGGCCACATCAGGGTTGTGTTTGACCTCAGGGAGGCTGGGGGGAGTGTGGCCATGGTGGGTGTGGCCATAGTGGGCATGGCCAGCTCAACATCACTTGTGTCGGGGGCCCTGTAATGGCCAAGTGTTGAGATACAACTTCCCTCAGACCCTACCTTACTCTCATTATAATCGCCTTCCTTCCTTCTTTCCTTCCTTCTTTCCTTTTCTTCTTTTTCCTTTCCTCTTCCCTCTTCATTCTCCTTTCTTCACCTTTCCCCTCTTTCCTTATTTTCCTTCCTTGCTCTCTTCCCATCTTCCCTTCTTTTTCTTTTTCTTTGTCTTTCCTCTTTTCATTTCTCCTTTCCTTCTTGCATGCTCAAATGCAAAAGGAGAAACATTTCTCCTTTTGTTTTGTTTTCAGTTTGTTTTGCCAGCCCTCTGCCAGTGAAAATGGAATATGGGGGCCATGCTTGCCCCCCACCCCATTTGCAGCCATGATGCCCCCTGAGCTCCATTTTTGTTGGCAGAGTGCTGCAGGAGGTCATCATGGCTGAAAATGGGGCCAGGGAAGGACCGCACATGGTCCCCCCAAGTTCCATTTTTGTGGGCAGAGGCATTGCAAGCTTGTACTTTGCTTTTTCCAGGGTGTTCCCACAGGCCAGATCTAAGCACCCCATGGGCCACAGCCAACCCACAGGCCTTGAGTTTGACAACCCTGTTTAGAATAACATTATGGATACATACCATCATGTCAGTGTCAACTCTTAGCAACATATAGATTTCCTCCATGATGATTTGTTCCAATCCTGGTCCTGTATCCATCACATCTGCATCCATCTTCTTTGTTATGGATCCTCCTTTTTTTCTTTCCTTCCATCTTTCCTCGCATTAGAGCCTTCTCCAGAAGTTGAATCTGGCCATTTGTTCCTCAAGTAAAAACTTCTGGTTGATTTGTTTGATGATCCATCTGTATGTTTTCTTGACTCTTCACAGTATTTTCTAGAGTCCAAGTCAGGGAATATCATGGTCTGCACAGTTCTGACTTTTGAAGGTCTATACCACTTCATGTCATTTAAAATAAGAACAGCTGCTATAGTTAAAGCACTGAAAATAACATTTCTAATAAAAAAGGGAATAAAGTCTGATTTTGAGAGATGCATGCATGTTAGAATTCCTCCAGCTTTGTGTCCAACAGATCAATAAATTAGGAAAAAATATGGATGGATTCACATATACATTCCTTTACCACTTGATGCTTAAGTATCTGATGGAACCTTGGGTGGATGGGTGAATTATTGCAAATCAAAGCCCCAAGAAACACTAGCACAATGCCATTCTGCTGCATCCATTTATATATTCATCTGTGAACAATGAAGCTATGCACACTGTACTTCAGAATCAAGGGAAAAGATGTTTTGGAACATGTAAAGAAGTGCATGTAGAATCTGTCTGGAACTCCTTAAGACTGCCATGCTTATTTCCAACTTATGAGGCACCAGCTATATTATCTTGGGGAAAGATATTGATCAAATGGCTCACAATCCTTGGAACTAAACTGACCTTCCCAAGGGAATCTTGTCATTCAAATAGGGACAAGAAAAAACAACATGTTTGATTCTTTCTTTTCATTCCTGGTACAGATTGAATACTTTGGCAGCCCTGCAAAAACAGAAAGCATTCTGTCCCCACTTTCTATGTTTTTTCCTTTCTCTGCCTGCAACTGTAAGGATGGACTAATTTCACCCAACTCTGTCTGCAGAGATGGCAGTTTCAATTAATCCCTTGTGAATTTTCTTTTGCATGATTTCTATAAGTTAAAAGCAAAAGTGGCAAGAAATTAGTTTCCCAGCTGTTTTTGCAGGGGCTATACCCGTGACTGGGATTTGTGAGTGTTTAGCAAGAGATTGGCAGTCTGGGTTACTGATAGAGTCACAGTATTGGCAATGATTGTAAAACTTATATTGCACCACAGGGTGCAGTCCCCTGTCCCCACAATTGATTGACTGTTGATTGATTGATTCATTCATTCATTGTCTATAGCCACACAACTCAACCAAATGAATCTGGGCAGCTTACAATTCTAAAATTAGACAACATTTTTTAAAAAACACATTAAACAATAAAAAAAACAAAATAAATAAATGCAAGCAGCAGCCATGATGATTAATCAATTAACACTAGCTCTTAGACTTATATACCACTTCACAGTGCTTTTCAGCCTACTCTAAGCAATTTACAGAGTCAGCATATTGCCCCCAACAATCTGGGTTCTTGTTTTACTGATCTCGGAAGGATGGAAGGCTGAGTGAACCTGGAGTGGTCAGATAATAATAAAATCAAGTAATGGGGCCTTAAAACATTGATCAAAAAAATAAAGGGAACACTTAAACAACACAATGTAACTCCAATTCAATCACACTTCTGTGAAATCAAACTGTCCACATAGGTAGCAACACTGATTGACAATCAGTTTCACATGCTGTTGTGCAAATGGAGTAGACAACACGTGGAAAGCAGAGGTAGTGAGCAAGACATTCCCTATAAAGGAGTGATTCTGCAGGTGGTGACCACAGATCACTTCTCAGTTCCTATGCTTTCTGGATGATGGTTTGATCACTTTTGGATGCTGGCAGTGCTTTCACTCTAGTGGTAGCATGAGACGGAGTCTACAACCCACATAAGTGGCTCAGATAGTGCAGCTCATCCAGGATGGCATATCCATGCGAGCTGTGGCAAGAAGGTTTGCTGTGTCTGTCAGCGTAGTGTCCAGAGCATGGAGGTGCTACCAGGAGAC
>BHFT01001945.1:11631-118259 GCA_004320025.1 Laticauda laticaudata | reverse complement strand
TTCTGTTTATGCAAATTTTCACCACTTTTTGGAGCGGATGACAACGGATGGAGCCATCCCTGACATTTTGCTCGTCCACTGTGTCCTTTATGCATATGTTTTGCGTTCGTCGGCCAGTGGGACCGGGCCTTTACATTGTGAAGTTGTATGTCTTGACTTGGAGCCTAATTTCTCTCTCTCTTTACTCTTTTTGACACAAAAATATATTAAAATTAAATTAATATGCTCACCAGAGATTTTCACATTTTGGGGGCTCAATTATTTTTTATTTGTTCTAGTTTATCCCATGAGAAATGGATTTGAGATCTGGTAACACAGACAATGATGCTTCTTAGGACAATATCTAATTCTTAATATTTCATTGCTATATTTAAGTTTACAATATGGAAACCTAATTATAACCTGACTTCCAGTGTTGAAATAACAAGAGTTAAAATCAACTTATTTTAAAAAAATAAATAAACCAACCTTCCTTCCTTCCTTCCTTCCTTCCTTCCTTCCTTCCTTCCTTCCTTCCTTCCTTCCTTCCTTCCTTCCTATTGCTGATGTTCTTTTCTCTCTCTTTAATTATACAGGCTGCTGTGGTTGTAGTATTTAACTTTGCCATGGTTCTGTTAATTTTTCCTGCTATTTTGAGTATGGACCTATATCGCCGGGAAGATAGGAGGCTGGATATATTCTGCTGTTTTACAAGGTGAGATGGAAGGAATATTACAAAGATTACATCATTTTAAATGGACACTTTATCACTGACTACTTTAGCCAGAGATACTGATTCCTATAGTTCTATGGTAGAATTTGAGGTCAGTTTCAAATCTCTTATATTCCAACTGAATGGAAAACCAGGGCTATAATGTCTGGAGCAGCAAACTGAGCATTATTGTACCTTTGGTTGCCATGAACTGCTCTATGGTTGGAAGAGATTGGTTGACCATTTCCTTATGATTATATCAATGTCATTAGGGAAGATATAATAGCAGCCACAAAATGAACTTCACACATCACTAAACTATAATGTGTTTTGGCTTTGAGAGAGTCTAGTCTGTTTTCTTTATTCTGCGGGTGAACTGGTATAATTGAATACTAATCAATATACCAGTAACAACTCCTCTCTAATCATTTTGTGTGGTTTCAAAACAGAACATTGGTGGTTTTGCTCATTCAGTAATATTTTCAGAAACACAGAGAATATTAAGGAACTTAAACACTAGGTTGTGTTTCTTCCACATTGCAAAATACCATATATGTAGGCGTAATTTGTACAGAAACACTTTATTAAATGTTAACAAATAATACATCATAGAACAATTTTGGTCACAACTACAGTGCAATATTATCTACTTTTGCTCTTTTTCTTTTAGCCCCTGTGTCAGCAGAGTCATTCAGATTGAACCCCAACCATATGCAGAGGCCAGTGATAACTTACGCTACAGCCCTCCGCCGCCCTACAGCAGTCCCAGTTTTGCCCACGAAACTCAAATCACCATGCAGTCTACAGTCCAGCTGCGCACTGAATACGACCCACACACTCAGGTTTATTATACCACAGCAGAACCTCGGTCAGAAATATCGGTACAACCAGTCACCATGCCACAAGATAACCTCAGCTGCCAGAGCCCAGAAAGCACCAGTTCAACCAGGGATCTTCTTTCTCAGTTCTCTGAAACTACACTGCATTGTCTTGAACCTCCCTGTACTAAATGGACACTCTCCTCTTTTGCTGAAAAGCAGTATGCGCCACTCCTGTTAAAACCAAAAGCAAAGGTAATGTTGGTTGATTAGTCTTGTCTTTTGTGCTTGCAATTAAAATATATTGGTCGTCCTTGAAAATCTAGAGATACCTCTAAGTATCTAACATTCATGCTGGATTCTGCCTTCATATATAGATCCTTCAGTTTTAAAAATGGCACTTGATTACCTCTGGAAATAGCTTTTATATAAGCTTACCTCCTTCTCCTTCAGATACAGGTAGTCCTTGACTTATGACCACAATCAAACCCAAAATTCCTGTTGCTAAACAAGATAGTTGAGTTTTACCCCATTTTATGACTATTCTTGCCACAGTTTGTTTATTTATTTAGAAAATGTATATTGCCATCTAATTGGACATGGTGACCAAGGTGGCTTACAAAGGTATAAAAATAGCATATAAGAGAAATAAAAATAATAAAAAGAAAAATAATAAAATAATAACTCCCCACCCTGGTGAGAACTACGTTCATACTAGCCATTTAATGGGCTTCATCCCTCTCTGGGTTCTGCAGGCCCACTGACAGAACCATGTCTTTAGGGCCTTCCAAAGGAGTGTTAGAATGGGGCCCTGTCTAATCTCTGGGATGATGTTCCAGAGAGAATAAGCCACCACAGAGAAGGTCCTTCTTCTGGGTCCCACTAGGTGTATCACCATAAAAGGGCAGGACCCGCAACATTCCTTGCTTTCCCACTCTAAGGGGTTGGGTAGATGTGACCAGCAAGAGACGGTCTCTCAGACAACCTGTTGTTAAGTGAATCACCACAGTTGTCAAGTTAGTAACATGGTTGTTAAGTGAATCTGGCTTCCCCATTGACTTCGCTTATGAGAAGATCACAAAAAGTGATCACACAACCCAGGACACCAACCTTCATAAATATGAGTCAGTTGCCAAATGGCCAAATTTTGATCATGTGATCATGATCAAATGCTACATTTGATGCTACAATGGTCATAAGTGTGAAAAATGATCAAAAGTCACTTTTTCCAGTGCTGGTGTAATGTCAAATGGCCACTAAAAGAACTGTTGTAAGTCAAGGACTACTTGTACAGTACGTGTAGAGATCAGACATATGGTTTGATCATTTGTGGTTCTATATCCTTAGGATGCTTTTCCTTCCTAGGAAGTTGTTTCTCAACTTTTGCATTATTGTTGACATTTCAATTTCTCCTGTCGAAACATTTGACCAAACCATTAAGATTCCTGGCTCTGGATTGAAAATAAGTAACTATAGGAGCAGGAGCATCTGAAGGCAAGGAATCAAAGTCAAAATTGAGACCATGATAAAGTTATGAAAACCTTGTTCCCTTTTTATATATGTTGATCACACAATGCATGTAAAGGAGGCAGGGCTTTGACTGTGCAGTTGTGACTGCCATTCTGATGTCTCTAGTACTGTATTGATAAGGATTTGGGCATGTAAATGAAGCAGTTGTCCCAGGTGTTGCTGAATCTTAGCTCAGTTTGAATACTTTTACAAACAACATGGCTGCCATTAGGCTATTAAAAGTATGCAGAGACTATTAATTAGGTCAACATATGTAAGTGGCACTAGGTTAAGAATGCTTTGCTAAACATTGGTGGAATCATGCATCACGTTGAACCATTGTTCTAACTATGGTTTGCTAAATAACCCATTATTTGCTGGGCTCACATATTGTGCTGATGCATGATTTATAATCTACCACAGCTAGCTGCATACAACATGCTAAGCCTAAACTCAGCAAACTACAGTTTGTTTGTTGGTACAATTTTGTCAGCTCAGTCAATGAATATATTGGCTCTGCTGAAAATAGTTTATGAAACCTGAGAAACCACATAGTCCTTATAGAAGTCATAGGTTATAACGTTAAATGGTTCCATATGCATCCTTTTGTAGACCATGGTTTTTAAATGTTAAAATACATTTACTTATACATGCTTTTTTTCCTGCGTTTTTCCCCCCCCCCAGATTATGGTCATTTGTCTTTTTCTGGGCTTACTTGGCCTCAGTCTTTATGGAACGACTTGTGTGAGAGATGGATTGGATCTCACAGACATTGTGCCACGGGAAACTCGAGAGTATGAATTCATTGCAGCCCAGTTCAAATACTTCTCATTCTACCACATGTATATTGTTACCCAGAAAGCGGATTATCCCAACATCCAACAGTTACTTTATGAACTTCACAGAAGCTTCAGCAATGTGACCTATGTCTTATTGGAGGAAAACAAGCAACTTCCTAAAATGTGGTTGCATTATTTTAGAGACTGGCTGCAAGGTAAAACCAAACAGCAATAAATATATCTTTCTTGCAAATGTACTTGGCTATGGATGGATCGTAACCAGGGGTGGGATACTACTGGTTCGGCCTGATTCTATAGAACCTGTAGCTGCGAAGAGCAGCTGACACTGAATTGGTTCGGTGCTTGGCCCAACCGCCTGCCCAGGCTCTAGGCTGTCCTTTATTCCCTGCTTTTCCCTCCTTAGTTGCTTTGCTTGACACAGCTGAGGTTGAAAAAGCAGGAAACAAGAGGATTTTCAAATGCTGCACACCAGAGCGGAGCGCTTGTCAGCTGTCCAGGCAGCATAGCTGATGATTTCTTGCAAACGCTGCACACATGATTGTCCCCAGTTCGGAGAACCAGCAAATCACTCCACTGGCTGGCCAAGTCCCTCCCCGTCCACTCACTCCTTCCCTGGCATGTGAACCATCCAACTTGCCTGGTTTGGTAAGTTGCTATTATTCCATTCCCCCCCCCCCAAATCATTATTTGTTCTGCTCTGCCAGGAGATTTAGATTAGCTAGAAACCAGGAAATCCTTGGATTTCTTGCTTTCTTGCCGAAAGCAAGAAACCTTTCTTCAGGACTGAATCTTTTCAGTGCAGACTCAAGTAGCTGATTGCAGATAGATAGATCTCTAAGTTAATCTGTGATTCTGTGAGCAACTCAATCTGCCTGCTTTGGGGTAAAAGTTGTTCTTTTTTTTAATAAAAAAATCAATATTTACATACATGGTGTGTTCTGAGTTAATTTTGTGAGTTTGCTTGCTAGCAAATTTTATGTGACAGACTCAGATAACTGATTGCAGATAGATAGATCTTTAAGTGAATCTGTGATTCTGTGAGCAACTCAATCTGCCTGCCTGCTTTGCCTGTTTTGGGTAAAAGTTGCTCTTTTTTAATAAAAAAATCAATATTTACATAAATATTTATAATATTTATATACAAGCCATGTCCATCCAGTCACATGATCACCAAGCCATGCCCAGTCAGCAAGCCTTGCCCAACCAGTCACATGACCACCAAGCCACACCCACAAATTAGGCCACATTCACAGAACCGGTTGTTAAGAAATTTGAATCCCACCCCTGATCATAACAGTAATTGATGCTTTTCTCCTGTGTAATTTTTATGAAAATTGAGATTTTTACAAATTATACAGATAGTCCTGTAGAATTTATTTGTCAACAAGTCCTCACATTTATGAGGAGTTCTTTTTGATGTCTGCAAAGCAAAGCAAAGCAAAAATAAAATCATGTGCAAAGTTGCAGTTTCATTTAGAGATCACTTTGCTTAATAACTGAGTTGCAGATCCCAGTTATAGTCACTCAACAAAGACCACCCATATTCTTTTGAGACACATACACTAATTTCATGCAGATAACTCAATTATTTCTTTCCTTTAACTATGAAAAGAAACGATTAATCTGCATTGAAATACAGTATATATATTCTCTCTGCCCAACATGTATTTTTTTTTGGGGGGGGGGGGNATTTTTTTTGGGGGGGGGGGGGTTGCAGCTTTGTAAATTTATTTCAGATAACTAGGGTTAATAGCTGTTCTCTCTTTCTCTAGCTAAGTTGTATGTATTGAGTCTGGTAGGTGTGCACCCACTCAGTGTTTTTATTCTGAATGTCAAAGAGAAAGTTTTATTATAAATTTCTTCATGTGGGAAACTCTAAAGCAGAGATGTCCAACCTTGGCAACTTTAAGACTTGTGGTCTTCAACCCTCAGAATTCCCTAGCCAGCTTGACTGGCTGTAGAATTCTGGGAGTTGAAGTCCACAAGTCTTAAAGTTGTCAACGTTGGACACCCTTCTGTACGGAAAACAGAGAAAGAGTTTGCAAACAAGAATGAGTACCCATGATTGTGTCAGTCAGGCTCTGTTCTTCTTTCAGAGGTTTTTCCCTCTTTATAGCTATGGCTAACCTATCAGTTCTGTAAGGATGGTTTTGATTACAGCCTCCCAGTGCAGCTGTGAGGTGGGTTGGTGGATCCCTCCCACCCTTCCCTTCTCTGCTTTAGACATGCGGTTGGTTCATCTGTTCTCACACAGCCTCCTTGCGCCGGGCTGTGGCTTCCTATTCTAAATCTGATCCAAATTTGTTCTGTGAGGTATTTCTTCCCCTCAACCTCTCCCTTGGAAGGGGTGGCAAAGAGGAAAAGAACAGTTGAGAGTGAATAGGTGTTGGCTGTGATCTTTACATGTGCTGGCAGCAGATCCCACAACTTGTATTAGCTCCACAAGTTGAACAGATGGAACAAATTGACAAAATCATGTTCACTCATGCTGTGCTCAAGCAGGAGCTGGGTTGCTGTTTGAAGTTTGAATGGTGCGGTGTGAGTTTCTTTTTCCTCCAGCTTCGCGGTGGAATTTCTGGTCATGTTGTTGTATAACCTATGGCTTCAGCATCTTAGTGGTAGCCGAAACAACTAAAGTCCTATGTGTTTCCTCTCCATTGTGTAATTCCTTTTAGGGTTATGAGTGGATAAAACTTCTTTTCAGATAATGGCCCCATTTCTGATTTTGTTATTACAGTTTTTTGGCTCAGTACCTGGATTGTATTTGAATGAAGCAATTAATTTTCCCTCTAAGTGTTTTGTTTGCAAGTTACTTGCTGCTTATGTCTTTCATTGTAGTTTTCAAGTCCGGTTCTTTACTGTGTGTGTGTTCTCATTTCTTATTAGCATACCATACAGATAGTAACCCTGCTCATCAGAGTTCTGTCACAAAACATGGAGATTTTTTTTAAGTTTAAAAGAAATGTTTTATCAAACCTGTATTGGTTGTATACATTCTCTTCCTCTATGCATAAACATTAAGACTGAGCAGTCCTTCATATCTGATCTCCAAGAAATGTTTTAGAGAAGATAGGTACATGAACATAACACCTATTGCAACACATTAAAACATCTGGCTGGTTTGGGGGCTGCTGCATTTTTGCATTCCCATGTGCTCTAAAGTGCCTTTTACAGATCAAATTTGAAACACTGCATAGCTGAAGTAAGCTCAACTGCCAGAGTAAATCTTGCCTACATGAAGTGCCTGCAAAGCTTGTTTTGTTATATACAAGCCATGTGTTCAGCCACACACACACAGTAGTGTTATGATGTCAATGTTTTCACGTGTGGAGAAGTTTAGCTAAGTGGGTGTGGGAGAATTGGGCTAGTTTTGAGACAGCAGGAGGTCTGTCTGGAACTCTGGCCTGGCAGCCTTCCATAGACAAGTTGGAAGATGGCGAAGGCAAGCTATGCAAGGCCTGCACTTCTGGGAGGCCAGTGTCTCAAGTTTAGGGCTCCCTCCCAAACATCTGCTTGGGAGGCAGGTGACAGTTCTCCAGCCAGACTCTTCTTGTTTCAGGGCTATGGGGAGATGCTGGAACAGACAGAACTTAAGAGTCAAAAAGAACACTAGGAAAGTAATGGCAATGTTTCACAAGTGTTGTCAGCACTTACTCAAGAGCTGAAAACCTTGGAGTCCTGAAACCCTTTCTTTATTAGTTGAAAAAAAACTCTTGTTAGTCTCCTGTCTCTCTTCCATTATGAGCTGGGTAGATGAGGATTTATTAACTGATGGGAGTGTTGCTTTCCAACAGGTCTTCAAGAAGCTTTTGACAAAGACTGGAAATCTGGGAAGATCACTCTTCAGAATTACAAAAATGGATCTGAAGACGCTGTTTTGGCTTACAAACTTCTAGTTCAGACTATTTCAAACATCCGAGATAAACCCCTTAACATGAGCCAGGTATGTTCAAAAATACAGTTGTATGTCTGTGGTTTCAAATGAGACAATGCAAATGTTTCTTTATTCATTAACTCATTTATTGTTAAAACTTTAATGAACTTGGAAGACAATAGCTCTGAGCTGCTCCCATTTTTATAAGATCCCTGTATTTGCTCGGTAATTTTAACACACCAAAAGCAAAAGAAGTAATGAGTTGAACAATGGTAGAAATAAGCTCAAGATAAATTGGCTGTTTAACCAATGTCGATATGCATGTGCTCACAACTAGCAATTGCTAGAATGAGTTCCACTTGATTTCAGTTGACTATACTGAGCTGAAAATGTGCTCAGAATTGTTGAAAATATCCGGCTGATGACTGATATGCTTGTTTCTTGACCTTTGGGATTGGCTGTATTCAGCTGCAGGCTCTGGGCAGCCTCCCAGGAACCACAGTGGAGCAATAAATACTATTGCCCCTCGTGGATGTTATGTTATATTGGCAATGAACCACATTGCCTTCTCCCTCGTTTTCTTCCTTTCACCATATAAAATTCTATCCTTTGCCTAAGTGGTTTGCAGCTACCTTAAACAGACTAGTTTGATGATGAGTTAATAGCATTTGTGCTATTTGTAATTGCCTCCTGAAGGAAAGCAAATTTGAAATCTGTGAAAAAAATGCACACACAGGAATCCTCTCACCCTGAATAATGACTGCACAGGTTTTGGATATATTTTTCTGGAAAGTAGACTGGGACTGTGGAACTCTAGAGACTCTTAAGTTATCAGCAATAGCATGGATCCTAGCCTGCTCATCACTTAATAGGAATCAGAATATAATTCTAATATTTCTCTACATTTTTTAGTTGTCTTGGGTGCTGTGGTAGCCTTTTTTGACTACCATAGCCTTCACTAGGCCAAGAGCCATAGCTTCTCTGTTATGGTGTGTTTGCTCCTAACTGTTGGGAAAAATCCAAAGAAAATGTTTCTCTTGTCTTAAATGACTTGATTCTAGAGTTTTGCACAGTGTGATTTAGACTCGTGCTTTTCATAATATTCATGAAGATATTGGGTATTGTCTAACCTTCTCTGATTATGAGTACACCAAGGATACAGATCTGTTTCTTCTTTAGAGCAGAATCATGTAAAGCTGTGAAAGTTTTGAACAGATGCTTGGAAACAGTGGGTAGTTTTGTAGATGGCTGCGGACTTCTGGGACTTGAAGTCCACAAGTCTTTAAAGTTGCCAAGGTTAGACAACCCTGTTTTAAAGACAGGAACCCAACCAAAAGGTGTACTTCTTTTGTTGAGGATGAGTTACATTCTCCAAGAAGCAGAGCACAGCTGCTGTGGGAAGATTTATTGTTGGGACTCAGGATAGTTGCCATAGCCAGAATTGCTTATTGGCAGCTTAGGCTGATTTACTGGCTAGCTAGAGCATTTCTTAAGAGGAGTAACTTCTAAGGTAGATTACTGGGGTGCATTTTATATTTGTTTTCCTTTGCAAATCTGTTCAGAAATTCCAATTAGTTCAGAATGTAGCTGCCCAATTATTGGAATGATTCAATGTATACATTTTACATCAAACCCAAAAGTTTTTCCTCTGTTTGCTTTTTTGGGCAGGACCCAAAGGTGCTTTTTCAAGAGGTAACTGGACTTCCTTGTTTTTCTTTTTCTTTCTTTTTTCTTCTCTGGCCAGGAGTTGTAATTTTCAACCTTGAAAGGCTGGGCTCAGATTATCCAAGGTATATCTTTCTCTTGTCAAGTAGTGCTAGAGGTGGAGCTCTTGCCTCACAATTAGGAGTCTGTGAGTTCGATCCTTGGTAGAGGCAGCTATTTCTCTTTCTGGGCACACTGAGAATATATCTGCTGAAAAAAAACCTCCACATTGGCAACAGGAAGAGCATCTGGCCAGTAAACATTCAGCTCCATTCAGTTGCCTGGACTCCACCCCACAAGGGATTATGGGGTCGTTTAAAAAGGGTCATCTTTCTCGTGTCAGTCTTCCCACACACTGAAATAGGTTAGTTCTCATTGTCCCTTTCTCCTCTGAGTTCCCAGCAAACAGTGGAAAGCAGAATTCTGCCAATAAGGACAGTATATTTTACTGCATAGGATAAAATTAAATCTTTCCTGCCACAAATTAGATGATGATAATGATGATTGGCATTTGACATTTTAAAAAAGGGCATTTTGTATATTTATGTTATTAGTGTGTCAGCCTTCATCAAGAAATCCAGCAGAAGAAGGAGGCAGAATGGGGACATAAAATGAAATTAAAGAATTCCAAATGACTCTTAAAATTTCAAATACCAACTGCACAGTATAACAAATATGGTAGGCCTGAGAGAGATAAAATTGTTCTTTGAGAACCTCAGGACCCATGAATTTTATTCTGCAAGTATAGAAACAATTTGAAGACATACAGTTGGTGGGTTAATTGATTCTAGATTCCAACTTCTTTTTTAAAAAACATTGTTGCCACTGTTCTTTCAAATAATTAGAAAGCCTTAAAAATGAAAGTTGTAGCAGAATGAAGAACAAACCAAAAAGCCTTTTTCCTTTCTAGCACCTATTGAATATCATAATTTTTGTAGTTTAACAAAGTAGATTTTGGTCTAAAATTTTAAAACTATCTTATTCAAAGCCATCCAATTCATTTGCCTATTTGTCCCCCTGAAGAGAATATACAGGATACATTCATCTGGTTTTTGATGCTGGGTATCTTCTAAATATGTAGGTCATAGGAGACAAGCGTTAGCAAAATTTATACAGATGTTGTTTTATTTTTATAGCTCTCCTCCATTTACTGGGTGGCATTTCCTTCAGTGTTAACAACAGAGGTTAACTGCACACAGACGTCTACAGGAGTCTTGCCAGATTTTTTTTTTCTTCCCTTTTCTCAAAACCACCTTTAAATATATTTCTTGGCAGTTTGGTCATTTGCCCCTCTTGGCTGCAGACTGTGTATGAGAATTTAGGCTTAATTGGCTCAGTATTCATCTGGAACCTTCTTTTGATTTAATGTTTCTGACGAATTGCACGCAAAGCGTTTTACACCATTCCAAGCAGTTTGAAAAATCTGGATACAAAAATATCTCCCATGCTGGGAATAATATGCTTGTGGTCTCTCAATAAAAATACGTTTCTCACAAACATATGTTCTGTGTGTTCTCATCTGCTGTGTGCTTCAGCCTTTTTGTATTAAAGATTTGAGCAAGAGTGATTCTGAAAGACTTTGCATTTTTCAGTTGGCTAAACAGCGCTTGGTGGATGCAGATGGAATCATTAACCCAAAGGCCTTCTACATGTACCTAACAGCCTGGGTTAGCAATGATCCTGTGGCCTATGCTGCCTCTCAAGCCAACATCCGGCCCCACCGTCCAGAATGGGTCCATGATAAAGTAGACTATATGCCAGTAACCAGTAAGGAACCTTTTATTATAATATCTTGCTATTTATTCAAATGTTTCTACTTTTCCTTCCAGGCTTAGCAGCTTTTAAGTCCACTGACATTTTCCAGGACTCTTGATTATAAACAAAATAATATCTATTGCTTTATTTTGTAAAAACTCAGGAGATAGATGTGGTTGTGTAATGTAGTAGAAAAATGCTGTACTGTAGTAGCATTTTGGAAAAAAATTCTTAATAGTTTATATCAAAGTTTAAATCTTGCATTAAGCATTTCATTTCAGTAGGGCAAGCTCATTTTATAAGTAAGGGAAACCTCCTAGTTCCATGCAGATTTTTGTCATTGGGAATGATTGCAGGTTTGTTTGGAATCTGTCAGCAAGCAAAGAATTTCTGGAAAACTAGATTATTCTCTAACACCTGCCTTGTATCTGTGAACTCTAAGGGTGGGGATGAGAAGACATCTAAAAGAAATATGTCAATTTTCCTTGCATTTTTCCTCAACCCTCTCCAAATAGCAATACTAATTTAATGTTGTTTTGACACTTGATTTATTGGTTGGGCTGCTGGCTAGTTATTGGGTGGCAGGCGTGAAGGAAGAAGAGAAGTGGTATTTACGGCAATACAACTGGATAATAAGGAAATTGTCCTTCTATCTCAATCCTTAAGCTCTTGGGCACCCAGCCAAATCGTGTTTTAATGAAAATTTATAGTTGAGATTATAATAGGGCAAATCATGTTTAGCAAGTCAAGGGAATGACCCTGCAGAGTCAGGAACACACAGCTAGTTTGCTCCAAAGCTAGTTATAAAAAGCTTCCTTTAGTGGGAGAAAAGAATGGGTTGTATGGTGGACTTAGCATTGCTTTCAAAAAGAGCATGAAAAATGTAGATATGCCATGTCATTAAAGGATAAAAGTTATGTATTTCCTGAATTAACCACTTGAAGTATTTAATCTTTCTTTGACTGACTCTCAAGGTTATTTTCAATAGCCAGAGAAAATGTAACAAATGTACAGTACTGGCTAATTTTAGCATTCAAAATATTTAACTGATAATCCTGGCCCTATTCACTGCTTCATTGTAAATTGTTGGGATTATAGTACTGTCAGCAATACAAGGATTTCAGAAGTATTACCCTTATATCAGAATGGTGTAAAGGTACTTGAGATTTTATAATCCCCCTCAGTCCAAATATTAAACATAATTTAATCTACAAATATTTGTGAGGTTGTCACTTAATGTGGCTTAATGTTTGCTGATAGCAAATTGTGAAACAAAATAGATTAAGTTGAATGGATATTTTCAAATCCTTTCCATCCTAGTGGTTTGGCTTCCTATCTAAAATACTTTAAATAGAAGTATTTTATGCTTTGACAGTTTGTAAACAATGTGGGTACTTTTATAATATCATAACTTGTTCCAGGTTAATAGGAGATGTTTAGAATATGGGGATAGAATTAATTAATTAAAACAATGACAGAGAATCTTGTAGAATCATAAAGGCCAAAATTAATTAGAGCATCAACTTTCATGATCTCGTTCACATAAAATTAACCCATAGAAAATATGTTAGTTTATCTTTGCTTTTATGATGGACAAACTTACCAGCTTCTCTGAAATTCCCTACAATGTGCAGTAATGTTACAAAAATCTACTGTGTGATTTTAAAAAAAAAAAAAGTCAATTCTGAAGGATNATCTACTGTGTGATTTAAAAAAAAAAAAAAGTCAATTCTGAAGGATTTTTTTTTCTGTTTTGAGACAACGAGGACTCCAGCCAAAAAAGATTAGTGGTTTTAGAATACCACTGCTATTTTCTCTTTAGAATGTTCTTTTTGGGATTTCTTTGTAGCATTCAAATATACACTGCATAGAATCCAATGGAGGCATGCATGAATGAAATCTGACATACCCTGTGCCTTTTTGTTATTCAGAGAACTGTATGTGTGGCATTTCACGGAGTATCCAAAGTCATATTTAAATGTAAATTACTACACTATGCTACTATGCATTACTCTGCAGTACACAGGACATCAAAACAATCACACTTATCTTTTTCCTTCTACATTCATGATTCTTTCTATGTGTATGTATAAAATATTTATATTTATATTGTCCTTTCCCCTCCTTTCCTTAGTCCCAGAAGCTGAGCCTATTGAATATGCTCAATTTCCTTTCTACCTCAATGGACTGCGCGATACTTCTGATTTTGTGGAAGCAATAGAGAAAGTGAGAGCAATCTGCAATAATTATACTAGCCTTGGCATTCCCAGTTATCCAAATGGATATCCATTTCTCTTTTGGGAACAATATATAAGCCTTCGTCATTGGCTCCTCTTATCCATTAGCGTGGTTCTGGCCTGTACATTTCTGGTGTGTGCCCTCATTCTTCTGAACCCCTGGACAGCTGGGATCATTGTAAGTCTTTGTTGAAGTCAAATTCCTTTTAGCCTAGCTCTAACTCAGGAAGGTTTTGTTTATGTCTGAGCTACTAGTGGAGTATGTATCATTCACGATATATTTATTCTACTTCTTGAGGGGGCAGGCTTTCTTGCTAAAGGTATATGCTGTAATAGCCTTAATATTTTGACCCAGTGTTAAGTGGAAGTTTTAGAAATAAAGATGGCTAAAACATTTAGCTTCATCTAAATACCCTAGAAAATAAGGTAAAAATTATAACATGTTTTTTAAATAAGTATGTACAGTACAGTATGTATTTGTAATGGACAATTTTGGTTTTGGGAATCATTTTCTTGTTTGAAACATCTTCATTTAAACCTATGCAGCCTTTGCTGTTGGTTCGCAAGGTTTCAGGGATTCCAGATGAGAAATGCAAGATAATCCCCAAAGCATGGCTCTCCTTAAACTGCACAGACTCTCTGAGCATCTGAGCACCCATTGACCTCTAATGCTAGTATAACTCATTATTTATAACATTTATAGGTTGCTCATTTTACCTCCAGGTAACTATAATACTAGTCTGTGGTAGGTATTATGTGACTCTTTCACTCTTGAGGAGTCTGGTTGTTGATAACAATGTTCAACTCCAACGGGAGAGAAGAATGTGGCATAGTGCTGCTGAGTGTAAAATAAATAAATAAAATGGTGAATATAAACTGAATAGACAGACTACTTTTGTATATGTTCTGCGAAGCACCAAATGTCTTTCAGTACACTAGTATTCTTTTCAAGCAGAATGTTTGATGTTATTCTGCCTAAACTTTATGAACTTCTCTGCAACTTATAAAATGGTAGAGGTAAAAAATGATTACTGGGTTTCAGCCTATAGATTTGTATAACAGGTATGTAAAAAGGTAAATGTTTAGTCTAGAAGAGCTGTCTAAAGACTTGGCTGTGTATGTTATCAGTCATGAGTCATTAGCTTATAAAATAATTTATTGTGATTCCAACAGGAGTGTTTTTGGGATATAGAAAGGAAGTCTATTATTTGTACAGAATGTTTTGACCTCCTCCTACAGTTATCTACTTAGTCAAAATCTTGTATCTTTTTATATATCTATCTCAGTACTAGGACTGAATTAAGTAGAGGGTGAAACATTGCAAAAAAAATGGAAGACTAACAAAGTTTTAGATTGCAGTGCCAAATTATAAACTTACCTTCAGAGGAAATTACTATATGACATTTCTGAGGATATAGACACTTAACACAATAACTTAAGGTTTTTTTAAAAAAAATAATAAGCTAGTTGCACTTTGCATCTATGCCTTTGTTTCTGCAACATGATAAATCATTAACCACCATCTAAAATCTTTTAGGTGGTTGTACTGGCTCTTATGACGGTGGAACTCTTTGGCATGATGGGTCTAATTGGAATAAAACTAAGTGCAGTTCCTGTTGTCATCCTGATTGCATCTGTTGGAATTGGAGTGGAATTCACAGTTCATATTGCTTTGGTAGGTGGCAACATTGCTTCTAATTTCTGACATGAAATGTGTGTGTGTGTGTGGGGGAATTGTTGTTATGCAATTTTTTAAAAATCAAGTACAAATTTGTATACCACAATAAGACCATATAAATAAATTGCAAATACTCTGCATGCAATAGCAAAATGTTAAAATGTTTACATATTTCTTAGTTATTTGTTTTTTTATGTTTTCTTAGTTAATTCACAAAAACTAGAAGTATAAAAGTATATCACATGCATGTTTAAATGTATGCGTTTTTCTTGTTTTGGGGTTGTTGTTTTTTGAGAAGTTATCAAGAGGTGATATGTGTGTGTGTGTGTTTGTGTGTGTGTGTGTGTGTGTGTGTGTGTGTGTGTGTGTGTGTGTGTGCTCAGCTTCTTTGGGTATTATCCCACGTCATTGTAGTTGGTGCCTTTTAAAGGTTGTAGCAATCGTTTCGCCAGAAAATCTCATTCTGGCCATCATCAGGCTTCGATATGATGCATGGCAGATGAGATTTCTGGCTGAACGTTGCTACAACTTTAAAAGCACAACTTACAATGATGTGGGGAAACACCCGAAGAAGCTGAACAGCATACATGTAAGTACCTAGCGAAACTTAAAAAAACATATATATATAGGTATATATGTGCGTTTAGCGTTCCTTCGGGTATTATCCCACGTCTTGTAGTGCTGTAAAAGTTCTGTAGCATCAGAGAAGCGCATAAGAGATTGAAAAAAGAAACTGACAGCATGAAACTAGAAGATGATTGATTCCAGCAGACTGTCAATCATTTGGAAGCCTGCACTCTTCAAATAGAAAGTCTCACACCACAAGCCAGGCAAAGCACCCGGGCACAAACAGACTCCCTCTGCTAGCTCCAACTCTAACACCCCCCCCACCAGGCACCCGGGTAAACCCCAGCTTGCTAATGAATAGCAGCTTGGCTCATGAAGAGCAGCTGTCCATATAACATCACAGAGCCAAGCTGCACTGAGAAGCCTCCAACACAAGAACAGAGTGTTGCCAGCCATCAAAGCCACTACGACAGATAAGAAACCAGAACACCACCAATCATTCAAACTCCATAGTCCACTCACCACTCAGCCCAGGCTCTTAGCCCAATCAGAACGGACCAGCCTCAAATTTGAAACAGGAACTAACTCAATACAGAAGCCTGATGAGTGGCCAAATGAGTGGTTGCTGTTTAGCTCCTTCGGGTACTTATCCCACGTCATTGTGAGTGCTTTTAAAGTGAATATGTTTCGGCAGAATCCCGATCTGCCAATCATCAGTTCCTTCTGCATGGATAGTGGGTCCACAGCCCGCATGGTTTCAATTTGGGCCGCGGCGCCTATCCTGATTGGCTGGGAGTTTGGTCACTTGTGTTCATCCAATGACTGTGGAATTTGATTGATTGGTGTTTCTGGTTTCGTTCTGTCTGTTTTGGTGGCTTTGAATTGGCTGGCACACTCTGTTCCTGTGTGAGGCTTTCATGCAGCTTGGCTTCGTGTGAAGGAACGGTCCTATCCGATTAGGAAGCCAGGTTTCGACCTGGGTGCCTGGTGGGAGGGTGTCGAGTCTGGAGGCATGCAGAGGGAGTATGTTTGTGCTCAAGGTGTATTGCCTGGCTTGTGGTGTGGAATCTTTCTTATTTGTGAGAGTCAGGCTCGAATTCAAAACCAGGGCTGGGGGAACGCCACATCAGATGAGGCTGATGATGGCCAGATGGGATTCTGCTGGAAACGTTGCTACAACTTTAAAAGCACTACAATGACGTGGGATAATATCCCAAAGGAAGCTGCAGCAGCATACATACATTTACATAACATACATGCATACATACATACATACATACATATATATATATATATATATATATATATATATATATATATATATATATACATACACACACACACACACATACTCAATTATTTTTGCAGATGAATTCATAAACTTTATCTCAGGCATTTGGGATATGTATACAATATTATAATCAAATTGGTTTGTCTATTACCCCCATAATGTTGAAGATTTTTTTGAAAATATATTTAATGGGATGAGGAGCTTCTACTTTGGGGGGGGTGCTTTTATATGTTTGCACAAATTCTCACATATTTATATTTACACTGGTACAAAGCAAATACCAAGCAAATACAATACAAATACCAATTAGGAGTAATTTTATAGCATAATCTATTGTGCACATTCCCCAAAACAGATGGTTCTACGTATTCATATTAGTGCATGTGGAAACATAATTTTCTAGGTGCTAGTTTTTCCATCTGTGCCATTTGAGTGATGAAAATTTAAGCTATTATGTGAATTTCATTATCTCCTTGGCACCTACAGGAAGGTGTTTTAAACAGCACTAATTGTAGATTTTTGTTGTTGGAATTATAGTTGGAGATGTAACAGGTTAAATATCCTCTCCCATGTATTGCAGATTTATGTCTGTCATTCCCTCTCTGTCTCTGTCTCTCTCATACACAAACACACCCTAAAAGTAGCACCAGGTGCTATTTTTTAAAATGCTGACATACCTCAAGGTGATTAGTTTACATCTCATCTACTTATGCCTTTTATCTCCATGCCCCTAGTCATTTGCTACCAAAATACTTCAGGCAGCTGTCATGTAAGAATAGAGTAAAGCTGCCAGATTTGTTTTAGAGTATTTTTCTTCCAGTTTGTGTTTTCATTTTTTTTTTAATTGCATGGCAGAATTGAGGATGGGTGGCCCCTTGATTGAAAAAAACAAAACAAAAAAGGTATAGAAAGCCCTAACTCTGCTACCTTTGTTTGTTTGGTTTTTTGAAGCCCTGTTAAGTTAATGTTTTTTGCCACTTGCCTTCTACCCCTTTTTAAAATTAAAAAACTGCCTGCTGATCTTGCACTTGGATGTCAGCTTTCTAATATCATGATGGAGCTTTACTTAAAATAGAAGACATATTTTAAAAGCATTCTTCCAGAATCACAACTGGAAATGAAAAACATTACCAGAAGCCTAACAGAGGAACCACAAAAGTGTGATGATAGCTGGCTGAACATAAAAAATAAAGTCATACAGAATATGAAATATTCAGTATTTAGCTATCAATAAATTGCAGTATGTAGTACTTACAATGAATTTTTGCAAATGAATATTTCATTCATATCTACTCTCCCTTCTCTTGTTTTTTCCCCACATCTCACAGATACATTCATTTTAGTGCACTAAAACCTACACTGCATGTTTTTGTAACTCAGAATTTATAAAATGCAGTGACTATTGATTCATCCATTATTTGCATGTACAAATCCCAATTTCTGTCTCTTTAATTTTTCTATGAGCCCAACTACAATGTACATTAATTCAGTGCTGTCCAGATGTTCGGAACTACAACTCCCACATGGACTTGTCATTGTCCATGCTTCCTAAGGTCAAGGAAAGTTGAAATCTAAACCATTATGTACAAGGGCTCTGTATATATAACATCAGAAATACATTGTCTTATCTAGATGATGTTTTGCTATATTATATTGATATATAACAATCTGTGACATAACACCTTTTCCGACCTTAGATGATAAGAAAGTATAATTAAGGGAGTGTGATTACACATTTTAAGAATATAGGGGTGAGAGGAACTCCAGCATAAATATTAATGTAATTAATACTGTAATGTAATATATTAAAATCATTAACATCAAGTTTTAAATGGAAGAAAGATAAGATGTGTTAAATGTTAGGAAAAACAATACACAGCATCAGTGATACCCTAGTTCTGCTTGTTAGGTGAAATGAATGGAATTTTAATCAAACATAAAACAGGAAGAAAGAATCATGAATATATTTTATAGATGTGCATACTAATTATTTTTTTTCCTAGGCATTTCTAACAGCGATAGGAGACAAAAATCGTAGGACTATCCTTGCATTAGAACATATGTTTGCACCTGTATTGGATGGTGCTGTGTCGACACTACTTGGTGTGTTAATGCTTGCAGGATCTGAATTTGACTTTATTGTCAGGTAGAGCTTGCTTATTTTCATTTTTCCCTTTTATTTTATGAGAACAAAATGAACCTCACTTATCCGATTACTTAAATGTCCTTAACAATTAAATAATAAGACATGTGGATAAGAGAAGCAATATTCTGTTGGGCTGTATGCCAGAGTTACACTAATGAAGAGCAGTTTTATCCAAATTTGCCAGTGAAATAAAATCCAAACAACATGGCTGGACACAAAAAATTGTCACAAACTTTCAAGAACTCCAGAACTCTTCTTCAAGCAAAAAGCAAGGAGGATATAAGAAGCAAAAACCCCAACAATTGGCTTTAAATTTTACAATACACTTTTTTTTCTTCTCTATACTTTATTTTATAACTTCTTGTTTGACAAAGAGTTCAGAACTATCTGCCCCTGTTTGTTATAAAATGTTGTTTTATTATAATAAAAGCACCACCCAATTATGGATTGTAGGCAATATTGTTAGCATAACTTGCTTTGTAACTGTTTTTCTCTCTTTTGTCTCCTGTCTCGTCTAAAGGTAGAAACAGACTTCTCCTGTTTCTTTATTTCTGAACAAGGAGATCCAGTTATTTGCTTCCGTTTTTCCCAGCAAGCTTTGGGTGGTCTCAGTTTGAGTTTCAATATTGAACTGGGTTAAGGTGGAGAGAAAGGGAGAGATGCAGCCGCCCTAATGGGTGTAGCTTCTCACAATTCCTAATTTATTTTGCCTATTTCTGCTTTGGAAACCTGGACATTTCTATTTGCCGGCTGTTGTAATAGCGTAACATGCCTGCAATCTTGTGGCTCCACTTTTACTGTACTGTGTTACTAGTTATTTTAACCCTGCTTGCATTGCAGGTGCTGAGAAAAACTCAGAAAGGCTCTTTGGCAGCCGAGACTTTTATTTAATAAAAACATTATATTAATATCAAAGACTACGTACTGCCAGTGGTTAACCAGAGATGGCCTTTCATCAAAACATTGTTTAGAACAATTTATATAGAAAATAGTTTTGAGTTGAAAATCCTATAAAACTATAAGCACCCTGGACCTTTCTCTCCCTGCCCCTTCTTTTTTCAAACTAAAGATTATAAAAAGCTTTTTCTGACCAAAATTAAAGAAGAACATTAGAAATGCATAAAACTGCCTGTTGGCCTTTCGGTTGGACCCTAAAGAAAGCTGGTGGATTTAATTAAGGATATTAATTTTTCAGATAAAAAGAATCAAACCAATTCTTGCTTTAGGAGAACTCTCTGGAGAGATGCTGGAAATGGATCCTATCTGCATCGTAGGCAGAGTTTTTGAGCAGAAAAGCAACTCTACGGTATAGCATTGCAGACAAACTAGAATAAGATGAATGGATATTATGAGAACAACCTATTGTTAGTATTAGATTGTTAAACATATAAAAGTCAAAAGAACACCACAGAAATGTAATTTCTCAAAACATTTTGAAATCATATCTCTCTTATATCTCCAAATTCGAAGCTAGTTTACACCTAGCTTCCCATAAGCTTCCTTTTACTTCTCCCCTCTGTTCAGTTCTTCATTACATTCCTGCATCATTTCTCTCCTCGGTGTTTACATAAGGTATTCCAGATGTGATTTCATCACGAAGTAATTAGGATTTTGAGTGCTCAGCCTCAGCAATTGGGCAACTCTGAGCCTTACTGTATTTATACTGGGTAGAAGAAAATAGCAGAGCAGAATAGTAACTGGTAGAAAGATGTTGAAGAGCAAGTTGTCTGCGCCACATGGTTTACTTTCCCCTGTTTGCTTCCCAATGACTAATCTGCTTCCATTGATTGTGGTAAGAGATGTGTTTCTATCTTATCTGTTGGAGTAAATATTAATTGCCTCTCAATAGTTTCTACCTATAGAACACAGGGAAAGGCATTGCCATCTCATTCTTTACTTCGGGCAAGAGATTACTAGTGATACGCATTCTTCATTTTTACCAGTGGGACTTCTGTTCATATTTTATTGTGAGAACACCACACAACTAGTGGTCAGTACTGCCCCTTAGGTCTCCATCCTTGAAAAATTACTTTTTCACAAAATTATTTTTAGTGTCTTAAAATTGAGCTTGGCTTTTGTTATTTTCTAGCACAACCTGGGTTTGGTTTAGTTTATTTTCTCTCCCTCTCTCTCTCTCTCTCTCTTTCCCTCTTTCTCTCTCTCTCTCCCCCCATTCATCCATCNCCCCCCCCCCCCCCCCGTCTCTCTCTCTCTCTCTCTCTCTCTTTTGAAGATGGATGGAAAGTAAATAAGCAAAGCTTGGGCATTGTTTCAAGACCCGAGAAAGGCTGCAATTTTCCCTTAAGGAATAGAGTTTAAGCTCAACAGCACATCTGGGTAGAGGTTTTATACATTCAGTGGTCAGATCTGTAATCAGCCTGTTTATTCTAGAGCAAGACTGATGAGATGCAATTGACTCCAGCAAGTCTTATATGAAGTTGCGTATGAACTCTAGTATAAAGTTGTATTCATTTACATTAGTGTAGGAAATTGATTGCTTGTTTTCCCCTCCCCTTTCCACTAATTAAGACCAGAAACTTACAGATGTAATACTTCCATAATGGGAGGATAGCTGTAGTCTCCCCTCCCCCCTGTTTAAATGACATCATGAGCAAAACTATTGACCAAAGATTTGACTCATCTCTCCCTTCTGTTCCTTTCACTTTCAAACAGTTGCCTAAAATCAGCACCATAAATGTATCTTTGGGTTTAGCCTTTTTCTCCCTGTTCTCTCTCTCCCTCCCTCTCTTTTTCCTGCTCCCTATCCCATCCCCATTTTCCCCCATGCTGGATATTTTCTAGCCCAGCTTTCCTCTTGGTTGGCAGGTTTGCCATGTTATTCATGAAGGATGCCAGACCTTAGCCCTCAATGGTGGGAAAGGACAAGCACTTGTGCACTCTCTTCTTCTTCCATAGTCCTTCAGCCTTTATGTTTGAATTGGGTGACACAAAACAAGAGCGTTCAGAGATGCTAAATTGTTCAACAAAAGATTAGCTTGCAATGTAGCTTGGCTATTGAAGAGGGCTCTTATGCAATACAATGCTCTGGCTTACCACAGAATGGCTTGCATTTTCTTTGCAAAAGCGGGTTCCTGTGTTTAAAAAGGTTGCAATTTGAGCTATATGGTAAAAGTGGAGCTCACAGAATTCAAGGCGGAAAGTTATGATTAATGAATGACAAGGAAAAGCCTTACCTGATACACTAGAGATTTAATTAGAGATTCTGATGTTAGAGCAGGAGCATTTCACACTGGATTAGTTGCTGGGAGAAGTGGACTTCTTTCTCCTTCTAGGCTAAATTGTTTAAATTCTACACCCTTCACTTCATTTGTTTGCTTCTGCTGGATTTTCACTAATGGAGGGCCTCTTTCATTGTATTTGTGCTTTCAATCCTTTCAGTCATTCAGTTTGCATTCCATATTTTTATGTTTGTGTAACGCGTTCATAAATAACATTACATGCTGAAAGATTCTGGCAAATTAACAAACTTTTTTTCTTTCCTTTTTTGAACTAACACTTTGGTTGTGGAATGTAGAACTCTCTAATCCAAAAGGTAAAAAAGAAAACAAAATTGCATGCTGAGTTTATTCATTAAATAGAAAAAAAAAAGAATGTTAGCATGCTTGCTTGAATATTTAATGAAAGTACTGTGTATTATCTGTCTTGTTTTCTGTGTTAAGTATTGAACACACTTTCTGATTGTAACTGTTTATATCTTTAAATGTTTCAGGTATTTCTTTGCTGTTTTGGCGATTTTAACTATCTTAGGCGCTTTGAATGGATTGGTGCTGCTTCCTGTTCTCCTTTCCCTATTTGGACCATATCCTGAGGTCAGTATTATGCTCAATAGAAATCCCCCCCAAGTTCTGTTATAACGATATATATTTTGTGCTTTACGATTTTAAATTATATTGCTTTATAATATTTATTACTTCTATAACATAATTCAAAATCCAAAACTTAAATTTATTTTACAGATCTAACTTTTCTGATGTAGAAAAGTAGATTCTGAAGTAGAATTTTTATCAACGGTTGGAATTGGATATGTAGTATTTTATGGTCCAACTATGGTTATCTTTCATTTGTCTTGTGCCTTGTTTTCAAAAACTGAACATTGAAAAAAAGGGGAAAAGGCAGATAACACAAAAATTCACAAAGCTTAAACATATATCTATTACTCCTCTATATATCATAGCTGGTGACCCCAATTGATTACTATTAATCAGGGTTGACTTCATTCCACTACTTGCAGCTACCTCTGAGGCAGGTCTGTTACTGCCATCTTCCCTTTTTTCCTTTCTCCTGAAACAATTTTTTGGGGGAAGAGAAGAACAGATGATGACATCAAGTTTGGTTGGTTGCAGACCCAGAAGAGAGCTGCCTGTTTGAAAAATAATGTACTGCATGCAGTATTCATAGAGAAGATGTTACAGATAACATTCTTCTAAACACAAATTATGTACTTAAACAAAGTACTTGAAACAGCAGATTTTTTAAAAAAGCATGAACTCATGGAAAAATCATCATCCTAGTTAATTGTTAGGTCTGTTAATTCTCTAATGGCCATTTTTTTACTATCTTGTCTCATTCCCATTCATCCCTTTCTAACACTAACAGAACTTTTCTCCTCAAATCCCATTCTTTCAGAATTTCTTCACAATTCATCCTTTGTTGTTTTATTGTTACTGTTCATTAGAATGTTATAATAAAGATCCCCAATTTCTGAATTCCTTTTTTCATACTCACCCGGAATCACCATATGGTGGCAATTCATACTTTTTGACATATATTTTAGCCCTTTTTTTCATAATGAACCCACATCTACGTGTATTCATCAGCTCCAGTCTAAAAGATGAGACCATCCTTATTCAGATTATTTCTTCTTTCTTTGTTTCATAGACACTCCCTTCCTGCCTTTCTCCTTGCCTCCCTCCATATTCCAAAACACAATCTTTCACTTGTCATATCTATTCATGTGTTGTTGCTGGGGTGAGGAATGGGGGCTATTATATTATTATATTCATTTATTATTTGATTGTTTTCTTTCATTAGTTTTATTTTTTATATATGATGTTTTATATCCATGAAAGCTACCTTGAGTTGCCATGTGTGAATAGCGGGCAATATAAATTCACTTTCACTTTCTTTTATAGCTTTAGTCAATTGAGACTTTTACATAGTTCCCTACTAATGGCAAAGACAGTGAGTGAATTCTGGTGGATTTTGATCAGAATGCCATAAGTGCAATCAATAGCCAGTTTTACCCCAAGCATACTTATACTACTCTATTAAATTAGGAACCTAAACTGCTGCTTACCTTCCAAACTGGCATATCTTTGGTATCCTCCCAACTAGCAGATTCAGGTTCCTCTCAACTAGCAGAGACAGTGAAAAATTAGTTGTTGTTTTTCTTTGTTTTTTTATGTTTTTCATTTTTTAATCTTTTTTTTCTTATTTACTGTGAAAAAATAGTGAATGATGGGAGAAAAGGAAAGAAAGGAAAGGAATGAGTGAATGTGGAAAAATATAGGGAGAAAATAAGTTCTGTATTAAAAAAGATATTAGAAAATTGATCAGTTGATTTTTCAGTGACCTGAACAGGAGGTGAATGTAAGATGGGTAATGTGGAGGATGCTTCAGTGAAAAGAATTATGCTACAGACTGTCACAGAACTGGGTGGGGTAACAATACATGGAGGTATGTAATAATTGGGGCCCTTTTACTTCATAACAGCAGCAACCCATGTATCATGCAGTAACACAGTTTAAATAACAGTGTATCAAATCTTAATATATATTATCTTCCTGCACTGTTCATCAAGGTTTGTTAGATGGTAAATGGAAACAATTTGTCTGTAATTTTTCAAAGACTGATTGTGGGTATTTCTCCAATCTTGAGAAAATGCCCTAAACTTTCATTGATTTATTAAGAGCTGTAAAAATGTTATTCTCAGGTTTCTCCAGCTGATGGAAGGAGCAGACTACCTACCCCTTCTTCTGAACTTCCTCCAAGCATTGTGAGGTTTGCTGTTCCACCAACTCATGGTCAAAATGGCTCAGATACATCTGATTCAGAATACAGTTCTCAGACAACAGTATCAGGAATCAGTGAGGAACTACATCAGTATGAGGGTCCACAGAGACCTGGAGGCCCAGCCCATCAAGTAATTGTTGAAGCAACTGAAAACCCAGTGTTTGCCAAATCCACGGTGAGTTACTGAAATCTCATTTGATATTTAATTTATAGTACCATTGATCCTACATTCCTATTGTTAAAAATAATCCTGAAGCAGGGAATCAGTTCATTTCAGGAAAGAATATTTATAATAAATTAAAATAGAAAATGGATACAGTTAAAAATATTAAATTATAATTCATTGACAAGGGACATAATATCTGTTTAGAAATTTCATGTGACTTATAAGTGTACGGAAAACAGTAATTCAGGGGTGGGATTCTACCAGTTCACACCTATTCACTAAAACCGGTTGTTAACTTTCTAAGTAGTTCGGAGAACTGGTTATTAGAAGATATTACTGGCCTAATCCTGTAAGGAAGGCAGGAAGGAAACATTCTGGTGTTGCTTACAAAAACTGCCTCTCCGTTAACCCTTATTACATTCTTGAAAGGCCTAGACTTCCTGTCTCAGGAACTTCTCTGGAGTTTTTTTTCCCCATCTTTGCTGGTACTTTGCTTGTGTCGAATGACCATTCAAAGTTACAATGGCACTGAAAAAAGTGACTTATGACCATTTTTCACATTTATGACTGTTGCAGCATCCCCACAGTCATGAGAGGCCAGGCGAGGAGGTGCGTGTCTCAATGTGAGTGATACTGAGTTGGCCACACTCAGCCAATAACATACCACCAAGCCATGTCCACCCAGACACATGACCACCAAGCCACGCCCACTACTTAAGCCACGCCCACAGAACCGGTTGTTAAAAAAATTGAATCCCACCCCTGCAGTAATTGTTTGTAAATGAAGGAGATGATTAATGAGCAAGGCATGCATTCATAATCTTATCTCCAGAACACAAAAAGGGGTAATAATACAAAATCTACTTTCACCTGTCCTTTAATTGTATTTTTAAACTACTTATTACAAAATTCAACTGCAGTAATGAAAAAACAGTGAAGTGTTAGAATCAGTCCACTGCTAAATTGAATATAGGTGGGTTTAATTTGTATATTTTTTTTCTGACAGAGATTTGAGTAGAGAAGTGGATTGGTATGGTTTGGTTGACATAATTTCCAAGTCAGAAATTGAGTTTTTCCAGGTTCTTTTTCATTAGTATTAAGTAGCCTTTGAATGTGAGCAGTCAGGAACAAAAAGAAAAACTTCTAGATGGAAGTTAACACAAGTGATGAATATTTATCAAAGTATTTTTTCCAAACCATGTCCAATTCATATTTATCTTTGAACAAGCTAAAGTAGGAGATAAAAAGGGATGCTTTTCTTCTGCTTCACTTCCAGTGTTGCTTCTGAGATGAAGAATAGGTAATTAGAGCCATAAAAAACAAGTAGAGTCAGGGGCATCCATGGTGGTGAAGAGGAAATCAACAGGATCAAAATGGCAGGCGTGACAGGGCAATTGAAGGCTCGTCCTGTTACATGAGAACAACATACATTAAAAGGGGGCAGGAGTTCGAGTGTCTGGCTGTGCCAGGCATTTTTGTATTATTGACCCCACCTGTGGATGCCCCTGAGCAGAGGTACACTTCTGGATCAAAAGTATTTGATTTAAAAAGATGCTATACTGTACATATTTTGAAGTTTGATTAGTTAAATGTGCCATCTCATTCATATTTTCTACTTGAACTCTATCTCTTGCCAAAAATCAAGAGTGTTTGCTTATAGAGCCACACAAGAAAATGCTTCCATTCCACTTTTTTGCAAAAGGAGAAACTGCTTAAATGGATTAATGAGGACACACCTGAGTAAGATTGTGGAAAGTGATTTTGTGGATGGAGGCACAGTCTTTTGTTTTGCTGCAGTGATGCTTTGTTGCTCTTTATGAAATAAAAGGGCTATAGAGCAACAATAAATGTAGGCTTCCAAGTAACTTAGCTGTGGCAAAGTAAATTTAATTAATGCAACAAAAAACTGTTTTATCAACCAGATAATAACATTTGGTTCCACAGTATGGCTCAAAGGTTTCCCTGCCCTTTTTTCTTTCAGGTGATCCAACCAGAAGCAAGCTATTATCCATCAAGCCCAAAGCTACAATCTAATCAAGACCCCGGAACCCAACAAACATGGCATAAAAGCAAGAAATTGAAAAGAGAACTAAGGGAAGGACTTCAACCACCCCCTTACCGGCCACGTAGAGATGCCTTTGAAACTTTTACTAAAGGGCATTCCTGTTCTAATAACAGGGATCGCTCTGGTCAGAGAACTTGTTCTCAGAACATCAGAAATCCAGCCTTCACTGCCACAGGCTCTTCTGTGCCGCCATGCTGCCAGCCTATCACTACTGTGACTGCCTCAGCTTCAGTTACTGTAGCTGTACATCCTGCTGGGCATAGCCACAATCCTCATGGAGGGAGCTGTTCAGCCTATGAGAGACACCATGAAGCTGAGCATGGACAATTTGAGGATCCTCATGTGCCATTTAATGTCCGGTGTGAGAGGAGGAACTCTAAAATAGAAATCATAGAACTGCAAGATGTTGAATGTGAAGAAAGGACTCATTACGAGGGCTCAGATTAAGGTAAAGCTTTCCATCTCCAGTGGGTAGCATTACTCACACTATCTGCCAGAGGATGCATAATTGCTTTCTGTGCACTTCTTACCCACCTCTCAGCATTGAGCCATGATGGCCCAGTGGTTAGAATGCAGTATTTCAGGCTAACTCAGCTCACTGTCAGGAGTTCGATCCTCACAGGTTCAAGGGTGACTCAGCCTTCCATCCTTCCAAGGTTGGTAAAATGAGGAGCCAGTTTATTGAGGGAAATATGAAACGGTATATAAGTCTAAGTATTATTGCTATAGCCTGCTGTAGCTTTAAGCAATATCTTATTGTATTGATGAATTTCTAAAACATACAAATGAGATGGGCAATTATATGAATTTAATAAATAAAAAGGGGCTTCAGTCTAGACTCATATTTAAGAGACAATATCTGTTTTCACTTGATAGCAGCCAGGATGATTGTGGGCTAAGAAGGAAAAAGCTTCTTGCTATTACTGGTGATTGATTTAGCTAACCCAGTTTGAATATGTTGATAAATTAGTTGAAAAGAAAAAAAACAAGTCATTATTTTCTATTTCCCCTTTAATGCTACCCTGAAGCACAGGAGGGGTAAGAGGAAATCTGTGAGTGAAGCCATAGACATATAGTCCTGGCTCAGCATTATGTATAGGCACAGCTTATGCTCATTGGAGCCAATGAAGGAAGTTATGGAATATAAGATGACAGTACCATATGTGGGAAAATTACAATAGCTTAATAAGGGAACAACTAAACAACAGAGGTGGTTAAATTGTTTTTGTTAGAATTTACTATGTCCACATTAAAGCACTCAGAAAAAGTACAGATCATATGTATAGCTTGAGTGTTTTACACACACACACACACACGTACATCTTGTGACTTTTAATTGAAGCCTTGCTGATTGGCTTCAGCTGAGATGATTTATTTATCTTTGCTGAACTTTAAGTGAACGGGGGACTCCTTTTTTTGTCTTTATTTGTATAGAGAAATAACTGAAGCAAAGAAGAGGCCAAAGATGGGAGACCTCGTCTTTCCAGAAACTCTTGAAGAGAAACTACTTCAAGTTATGGGGGGAAAGGACAATGCTGCACCAGGACAAATATTCCCCTTTACTGTAATCTATTGTAAATTTTTGTGAATTATTTCTATAAATATTTAAAAGATGTACACATCTGTAACATATGAGAGAATTGGTATAAAGTAGTATAATCTGGAGTTGTGTTAAACTCCTGTTTAACAGAGTGGGGACTGTTGTTTGTGCTCTGTACTTACTGTACGTTGATTTCTATGCCACAATTAAGCTTAAACTAGTCATAAATTTCAGCATATGTTGCTGCTGCTTAAATATTGTATGATTTACATGTATAATTCTATGCAAATATTGCTAATGTATTAGGATATTTTTGTGTAAAGGTTCATAAATATATATATTTGTGTGTGTGAGAGAGAATGTTAAACTATTTTAAAAATTTTCATATCACAGCCCTGTGGTAGTATGAAATATTTCTGTTAACTTTCAAACACGCTATGCGTGATAATTTTTCTTTTGTTTTTTCCTTAATGAGCAGATATGAAGAGCAGTGTATTTAACACTGATGACTGAAGTAGGCATAGCTGTGTGGTTTGTGTACTGTAACTGTTTTGTGGAGAACAGATTTGTGAACATCTAACATATGCCCTGCTGAAATGAATGTAGCACTGAAAGTATGTGACGTACCTATAATTCTCATCTCTTACGAATGGCTCACCTGTAAGAGTTTTGGCCAGAAAATTACCTGTTGTATAACCCCTTTTGCCTTTAATAACCTACCAATGTTGGCTAAGGCTACAGATTTGTACTTGTCAGTTCAATCAGCATTAATGCAAATTTTCATGGGTGAGCAAATGTTTGTAAGATTGCAATCAATCAATAATTTATTAATAAAATTCCACATCCAGTCTAAACAGCTGGCTCTGTGACAAACCACCAATAATAGTAATAATAATATTATAATGATGATGATGATGGAGATGGAGCTTTACAATTGTTAATACCATCATTAAAAAAACAGGAGTGGAATGATTGGGAGCCAGCATTTGTAGGTTCTAGGCTTCCGGTGTATTGTACTTGGCCATGAACAAACTACAGAAACTGCCTCTGCTGACTGCACCGTGGCTATATCTCCAGTGAGAATAAAATAGCCTCTTGTCCTCACTGCATCAACCCACATACTCAAAACAGAATCGGGAAGAGATGCTGGAAGCTAAATGGTAAAAAGTTTGGTGTATTTTAGAAATGCACTTGATTGTCATGATCATAGATGGTCATGGCTGCAATATGCAATACAGTTGATGTAGTTCATTTTTTTTGTCCCAACATTTTATGAAACTTTCAAGTTAGCCAAACAACATTTTCATTAGGTTATCAGATCTGAAAACACATCCCTTTTAATGTTGTCTTCAAGCTGGCAACCCTGTTGTGTTGTACTATTGACCCTTTAATCAGGAAGATACCAGGTTGAGAAACACTATCTTAATACATCTTAAGTATTAATAATTTAGATGTTTAAATAAGCATCAGTATTTTTCAAATTTGTAATAATGAAAAACTTACCATATTAGGCAAAGCCCAGCAAGAAGTAAGATGGTTCATTTAACACTATTTTTATGGCTTTCATTTCTCAGAGTGAAAGAGTAACAAATGTATAAAAGAAAATATAGTAAAATAGGAACGAATTACTTGAAGCAATCAAGTAAGAAAGGCAAAGCCAGAAGATGTAAGCTACACAAATTATCGATACATGCCCTGTATTCCATATAAAACTACACGAACTTGAAGGTTTTCATCAAAAATTTAAAAGTTTTATCCTTTAATTAAGTGTTCTTTACATTTTCAGTTTTAAACATCATTTCAACATTTCAAAGAAAACATATTTTTGACTTATGTAACTATATGAAAAGCGCAGAGTCAGCATGGCTTCCCTACCATCTTTGTTAACATTTAGCATTTTAGTTTAAAATAGTAACAGAGGCTGAAAAATATGAGGTTAATTTTCTCTGCTGTGTCCCGATCTCATGAAAAGAGAGATATTGCTGCGTTTCTTCCACATGTTGCATGAGCTGCCCTTACAACATCATCATATCCACCAAGAGAATTCTCCTTTTCAACAAAACTCTGAGAAGCATGAGAGACATGCAAATAGATCTCCTACATATAATTTGAGTTAAAAGCAGGATTATATGCACAGTGATAAAATACACTCTGATAGCATTTGAAAGCAGTTTCTTGCTGGCACATAGCTCAGCAAATACTCTTCTAAACATACCTCAGTGAATGAAAGCTAATGCTTTTACACAATGCCTGTTAAATTTGAGCCTTGTGCTTATCCATCAGCACTCATCAGGTATTTGTTAAGAGGTTCTGGAGCAATTACTTTTATCAAATTAGCCAAGAGAAGCTATGTCTAAAAAACCCTCAAATATTTTAAGTGATTTTGCATCAAGCAATGTAATAACTAAATTCAGCTTGATTTAACTTTAGTAAGAAGCAGTGTCGTACAAACCTTGGTAACCCGTATTGCATGAGCCTGATATGATTATTTCAGTAATCAATCTCCCTATTTAGTCACTATTTGAATAGAGTAATACTTGTCTTTTGCTCACAGCTTCTCATTCCTCCCTGCTATATATCTGTCATTGTAATACATTAATATGGCCCTTTCAGCTCCAACATTCGTAATACATTGAGGCAAAGTGGTTGTGGATATCAGCCTAATCTGAATTTTCTGAAGAACAACTGGGTATCTCATTGTCTCAGTGGTACGAAAGGCAGGAAATATCACTAGGCCTATTTTGCCACAGAAGCATCTAAATACTCAAATCTTGGTAAAGTCAGATTATAAAGAGAAAGAATGAAACAATCTTTCAAAGTTGGTACTAATTGTAAGCTATATTCTCTGGTACTAGTGACTCAAAAGTTATGACAGTTGCTTAGTTGCTTCCTATTATTTTTTAAGAAAGGGAGAAAGTGAGCAAGTACAAGAATATAGTTTTCAGTAGTTCTCACCTTAACTTTCCTCAGTGTGTGTGTTTGTGCGTCAGAGATATTTTTGCCTTTTTATTTTATGGGACTGCCTACTCCTTGGTGCATAATATAGACCATATTCTCTTGTCACATTGGCAAAAGATTTCAGTGATCAGCTCTTCTATGTTTTTAAATGATAAATTGTTGATATTTATATTTTTGTATCATAAGAATGTTTTCTTACAGTATTTGTCATGCCAGTTAATAACAAACAAAATGCAGGGATTTTATTTCTATTGGAAACACTATTACAGCTATGTTTTTACTTTTTAATTGAAATTTTTATTTGTATAGAATGCTTACTAATGTTAAATAGGAAGATATATATAACATTTACATTAAGAACTCATTCAGTAGTTTTTTTTATAGTGAGAAGTCAAAAGGAAAAAATATTCAGACTGGTTCTCATTGCCTGTTTTTAGCAGGAATGGGTTTGTATTTTCAGTTACAAAGATAAAAGTATGCCATATAATTTATTTATATGAAAATTTATTTTTGTAGTGTACATAGTAGTCCTCAATTCTTTTGACAGAATTATATTTTTAAAAGAGTTTATATGTGACAATGATACCATTATGTTTTGGAACAATGCTGAGACATAAAATACAATGCACATTTTTCATCTATCCCATTTGCAAACAAAATCAAGGTCAACAGTATTAAGGAGAGAGTGGAATATTGCATGTCATTCTGAACTGTTTAGGGTTACCATTTTGTGATCAAGTGTGGTTCTCAATTTTAAATCATAAATGAAAATTTGTACAAACTCTAAACATTAATGTTCAAACACTGATAGAAATTCTAACAAGAATAAAAATATTATAACTTATTGTTTACGTATTTTGCTTGTGGAACATTTATTAAAAATGGTGACTTGTATCTTCTTTGATTCATACAGACTAACTGAAACAATATTCTGGACAACCTTTTTAATCACAGTAATGACCTTAATTGTTTAACATGAAATGTTTATGGTGGGATTTTAAAGACCTGCATAAAGGCCATCTCAGAGTTGCAACAGATCTTTGGTGTACAGCCACAGATCTATAATTCTGACAAATTGTGGACTGAGACTGCTTTGCTGCCTAGACAATAAAGGGAGTTCTTCATTGAATTCTCAAGAACCAGATCTAATGGATTAGTAGTGTTGGTTGGCTATAACAAGCAATAGTCTTGTGGTAGGGTGGGCAACCTTTCAGGACCAAGGACTGAACCTAAGATTTTGAAGAGGCTAAGGATCACATCTGATGTGTGAGTAGAACAGGATTTGGGGTAATTTCGAAGGCTTTGTTTGCTTTTAAAATATGAAATACATATGTACAATTACAGTTTTTTCATGTGTTCCATATTTCAAAATGGGAAGCAATTATCCTGTCAGTTTTCAGTCCACCAAAGGCTGCAAAAAGGGTTTTAACTTTCCCACCCCTACATTAAAACATATATCTAATGATAATCCATCACAATTTCATTTAAGTTAATTTTATCCTACATCTGTCAAAGCACAGTGTATAAAATGTGCATTAGGTGTAAACATTTATGCCTTCAATATAAGAGAGCTGAGTCCTCAACAGAATGGCCATGGCAACCCTCTTGGTGTTTTCTCTTGGCTCCCTGCCCCATCACCTCTGGCAACTTCAGTAAGCATTCTACAAATTGACATACTGAAAAAAACCTCCACAGTAATACAAAATGAGAATCGACACAACAAATTAGATTATCAACAAGTATTATGGAAGTAGTCATGGGAATGATCTGTCTGGTAGGAGCAAAGTAAACAGGAACACTAGACTTACGGTGTTCTGTTACTGAAATTTTTCTCCTCATGGATGCAGCTTCCTAGATTGGATTGTTCAAATTTCATTTAGCATTAATTTGGAAACCACTTTTCCCATTTATATTTCATATCTTTTACACTATTCAATATTACTCTGGTCTCTGTTAACCTACCTATGATTCTTATTTCCTTTAACTTTTTTTAATCATTTTTTTTAGCCAGGGAACATTTGTTTAAGGCTAAACTAAACATGTAGCTACATGCTTTGACATAAGTGTCCACTTCAGAGTGTCCCTCATTGAGAAATTATAGTGCCCTAAGTATACAAGGAGGTGTGCACTTAGCTGCAATATAAGTGATACCTCAGAGGAGAATCTGAAACAGGTTGATTACAATGAACTATCACATTCATGCCATACTTTAATACCTTTTAGTGACTAGCATAAGTAATAAGAATAATACAAATAATTAAGTCCTGGTCTAAATAGGGTGTGTGCACCAGGAACTGTGACACAAGTGGCTTTGAAATACTTTCCCCATTCCCAATTTTCACAGTTGAGTCCAATCCACAGCAGCTCTGGGGAAGTCCATGTACACTCTGTTTATAAAATGTGAAAGGTGAAAAGCTGATACAGTATTGTGAACACTGATAAAAATGAAGAAAAATGGTCATATTTACAGCAATAGCAAGAAAAAAAAGGAATACTGCAAGGGAATCTTAATTTTATAGACTTTGATACCTTCTGAGCAGCAGTTTCACATCTGAGGTAATTCATATCAATCTGTAATATAATTATACCAACCACACAAATGGGGCAATTGTATCATTTGTATGACATCACACAGATGATATAAATGGCCATAATTAAGTCCTGTGTTTAACATGACATTTGTAAAGAATAAACCCTCAATTGCTGCATCAAAAGTAGAGTATGCTGTAATTAACTAATTTTTTGCCTTCTGGTCTACTTTGGGGGGACTTTTGTTGCCAAATTAGGGGAATCGTTTATATATATGTAAGGGCACATTTTCTCTGCAAGAAAGTAACCAATATTGATATCACAAACTAAGATTAAGAACTGAATTATTTTTCTTAGGAGACAATAGGAAGCAAATATTAAGCTATGTTTGTTGGTAAGTGTGGTGGTAGTTAAGGAGTTGTATTTTGTTTTAAGCTTTTACTTGTTTTATTTTTTTTTACTTATATTCCTAATCTTTTTCTAATTTAAGGTGTCTCTCATAATCTATAGTTTGGCCAAAGATACAATCAATCTGAAACGACTAAGAATTTAGGTAACTTCTTAATATGAAGATGGAACAAAGCACACTGCTTTTTTAAGTGCTAGATTCATTAATTTATCAAAAGTATTTCTTTTCCTGACACAAAGGAATTCTTATCCAGTGTTTGAATTTTTTAAATACATTTTTATTGGGTTATAAAGTATTATAAAATGAAAAATACAAAATACAAAAGCAAATATGAGGACAGGAAGAGGAAAGGGGAAAGGCAAAGAAAAGTGAGGAAGGGTAAGGAAAGAAAAAGAAGCATTGACTTCTAACTCTGTCTGTTACAGTGTAACAAGGCAATAACAAATCACAACTTTTTGTTTTACTATAATAGTATGAACCAGTCATTTCTACAAAAGTCTTTCAGTCTCATCTGCAAAAACCCAGAATCAAAGTTTCATTATTTTCCACATCAAGCATGAAGGTCAGAAGTGGTTTCCATGTGGAAACAAAAGTACTTATGTTCTTTTCTTTGAGTAGAGAAGTCAATTTTGTCATTTCAGCCAACTCCATCAGCTTTTGCAACCATTCTTCCATAGTAGGAATTGAAGTGTCCTTCCATTTTTGCGCATACAGTAATCTTGCTGCTGTCAACATATATAGTAACAAAGTTCCAAATTTTTTGTCCAATTCTTTTTCCATTAGACCCAAGAGGAAAAGTTTTGGTTCCATATTTACCTCCATTTTCAGGATTTTCTGCATTAAGATGAATCCCAGTCCAAAATTTTTTGTGCTTTATCACATGTCCACTATAAATGGTAAAAGGTCCCTTCTTTCTTTTTATACCTCCAACATATATTTGACATAGCTTTATACATCTCAGATAATATATCTGGTGTTAAACATCAACAATACATCAATTTATAAAAATTCTCTTTAAGCATATTATTATTATTATTATATCCAATGGAATTTGAAAAAAATGGGAATGAGCCATTTGGAGCCAGCCACAGTTTTAAACAACCTTTTGTCAAGGCAAAATGCACTAAACTAAAATAACACTCTCTAGAAAGCCAATGTGACAAATTTGTTGCCTGCTGTAAAAATGTCTATTAGTTTCTGCTCCATTCCACTTATAATATTAAATAGATATTGAAAAGCAAAATAAATCCCTATTGTTTTGTCACAAAAGAAATTAAATCCTGCACTGCAGCTGATGAACTCACTGCTTCATTGAGTAGAGAACATTTAATACTAATTTGACAGGAGGAAAAAAACCATTCCTTGCAAAGTACATCAGGAAAAATATTACAAAAATAGAATTAAAAGGTTGAACATACTGCTGCACTGAAATTAATAGTTTATTTTCTCACTGCTATGATGTTGAGGAACCATTCATTCCCTACACCAGTAAAATCAATTTTACATCTTTCAGCCTGAGTTATGCAATGAATTGTTTAAAAACCTATTTATAATTCTGATGGAATCACAACCAATACTTGACTGGCAAATTAATGATTTGCTATATCTTCATACATTAAGGCTTCTCGGAGCATTGAATACACATAGAAGATACCTTGAAGCGAGGAGAAGTTGCCAAAAAGGATATATTATTGACCTATTGAAATTGTCAGTGCAGAGTAGTGGCCTCTTTGTTGGAGTGTCAACATACACACACTCAAGCAAAAGAAAGAGTTTTGTGTTTCCCCGTCATCTAGGCCATTCTGACTAGAGGTACTCAGCAATTACATTGAGGCCAGGCCTGACTTCAGCCCTATTGCCACTGCTACCACTCAACAAGGCTGCCTTGTCTATTGTGCGCTACTCACCTTCAGCGCTGTTCTCCTTCTGTTAACAGGCTCCGGTAGCTTAATGGAGACAGTTTCAAGACACACAGAGGCCTTTGTTCCTGAAGCAACTTCAGAGAATGGCCTCAACTCAGTCTCTGCAAGCCACATGAAACATACCCCGTTCTCGTGTGATTTTCGGAAGCTTTGGTGGCTTCACGGGAATTTCCCAGCAGCACATTAGGAGTCTACCCATTTTAAAGTTGCCAAGTTTGAAATACAGTGAGCTAAAGCCCATGTCACACTGCCCAACGGATGCAAAACGGACACAACGGACGAGAAAAATGTTCCATCCGTTGTTCTCCGCGCTCCGAAGGGGCAAAAATTTGCATAACCGGAGCGGATAACACGGACGGGGGGAGGACGCAGGCGGCACATCCGCAGGGCTTCCAGGGGCCTCAGCAAAGCGAATGCGGAACGGATTGCACAGTGGAATGAAGCGGATGCACAGCGAAGCCTAGTGGATGACGAGCGTTAATTGCGCATGTGGGGAGGATGCATTGCGTCAGCCCCGCAGATATAAAGCAGAAGCAGCTCGGAAGCAAGGTCGCCATTCAGGAGGAAAGACCTGCTTCCAGACACATCGACTGCCTTGCCTGTCCTGCCTGCATGTCTGCCTGCCAGTCTTGCTGCCAGCCTCCCTGCCAGCCTTGCTGTCTGCCTGCCAGCCTTGCTGCCAGCTAGTCTGCCTGCCAGCCTTGCTGCCTGCCTGCCAGCCTGGTTCATATCTGCCTGCCAGCCTTGGTGCCTGCCTTCCTGCCAGCCTTGCTGCCAGCCTTTGCTGCCAGCCTTGGTGACCTGCCTCCCTGCCAGCCTTAGTTCCTGCCAGCCTCCCTGCCAGCCAGCAACCCACACCCATGCTGAAGCACAGCAAGCCTCAGCCATCTGCTGCCAGCCCTTGCAAGAGGGACAAGGGCTACCATCCCGCCCCTGGCCCTCACTCTGGTTCTGCTGGGGCTTCTGCAGCACGGGCTCACTCTTCTGGGGCTGGGGGCGTCTGCTGCTTCTGCTTCTGGAGGAGCTGATGACAAGCACCTCCAGCACACAGCCACCTCCACAGCACCTGGACCCTTCACCCCTGAGACTGAGCGACCAAGAGGAGTGCCAGAGACTCTTTTTTGTTTTATAGCTTCTTTGTTAATAAAGTCTATTTTTGATTCATACACTTGCTTCGTTTCTTTTTTAATAAAGTCTTGCTGGAAACTTTTAAAATGGTTTAAGCCTTTGCATGCTTGTGGGATGGGTTTAGGATAGCAGTGGGATAGATAAACCTCCAGTGCAAGCATAGTGGGACTGTATGGCCACCCTCCCAGGTGCCACACATATGGCCCTTATTATCAATACTTTAATTATAATCATTCATCAACACAATTTCAACATAAACACAACTCTTTATTAATGCCCTGCTCATTGTAGGGCCACTTAACATACATGGCACAATCTCATCAGTGTGAGGAGACAGGCTCGAAGGAAGCATCCATTAAAGCATCTATCATCCTGTCTTGCCACTCCACCGCTCCAGCTGGGGAGTTGCACCAGTGTTTTCAGGAGGTTGCGCTGCTTCTTCCCTCACGTGAAGCTCTGTTGGGCCTTGCACATCCACAGTTATCTATCAGGTTTTGCCTTTGCCTCCATTCCCCAGGCTCCATGTCCCCATTGCCCTTGCTGGAGGTCCACCGAGCCTGTTCTGCAAGAACTGGGTAGCGGGTGCGCATGAGATTGTTGCAGGATGCAGCAAGCTTCCAATCCTCCTCGTGGTCTCTGGGCGATGCTGCATGATGGTGAGAAGTACCTGGAACCTGTTGGCCAGGATGCCAAAAGGCGTTCTCTACCACCCGCCTTGCCCTGGACAGCCTGTAGTTGAAGATCCTCTCTTCACGGGTAAGATATTTGGAGGTGTAGGGCTTCTATGAGGTAGGTTGTGAGGGAGAAGGCGTCATCCCCCACGATGAAGTAGGGCAACATTTGTGTGTCGTTGGGCAGGGGTTCTGGACCTGGGAAAGCCCACGATGAGGTTGTGTTCCAGCCTACCCTTGAGGTCACTTGCGTTGTATACCTGGGCATCTGAAGATGAAGCCGTTGCCTGAAGCATGATGTAATGAACTTGTAGTCAGCATCAACATGGCAAAGAGGATGATGCTGAAGAAGCCCTTGTAATTGAAATAAGTGGACCCCGACTTGGCTGGAGCTTTGCAGGCCACGTGCTTCCCATCTATGGCTCCAATGGTGTGGGGCAAGTTCCACTTCTGATACCACTGCTCTGCAACTTTCTTCCATCCTTCTTCAGTGGAGGGGCACTGGAGGAGCTCCTCTTGTATTCTTCGATGATGGCCTGCACCACTTCTCTGACCACAGTGCTGATGGTGTTGGGTGGCACCCTCCAGCCGTACTGCATGCTCCTGTAGGTGGTCCCTGAGGCCAGGTGGCGCAGAGTCAGTGCCAACCTTGAGCCCAGGGTCCAGGCTGGGCCGGAGGTTGGTGCTCTGCTTGGTCAACCGCTGGTGTCAGGCGCTGCACAATTTCGTCAAAACATGGCTGGAGGCATCCTCATGAAGTTCTGGAGTGCCCGAGTGTCTTCGTTCCTGAGCTCCACCATCAGCTTGTTGTGCAGTCCGTCCTCTGCTCTTCTCCCAATCCGATCTTCGGACCCAGATGCTTCTTGGCCGCCTCTTTTCTTCCTGTAGTAGAGTTCACAGAGCCTGTAGATGGCTTCGCACTGTTGCAGAAGGATGGTGGCTGCCAAAAGGACTGTGTTACGATCCACGGTGGACATGACTGGATGCTGTGGAGAGGAAAGAGGCAGATGAAGCTTGCAGAGGTCCGCACCGGCAGGGCTGCTGTTCTGAAAGTGAGATCCAGAATGTGTTGCTCCCCTTTTTAAGGCAGTATAGGTGTCCTTTGCATCCTCTAGGCATCCTCTAGGCATCCTCTAGATATCCTTAATATCCGAGATAGGTCCCTCTGCGAACTTTTTCCATTTTAAACGCTTTGTTTCCGCTTGGCATCCGTTCTGCATCCGTTGGCATCCGTTCCGCTTCCTCCCTGCAATCCGAGCGGATGCGAGTTGCGTGGATGCGGAACGGATGCCTAGCGGATATAGCGGATGCGTAACGGATGCAGAATGGATGCGTAGCGGATGCAGAACGGACGAATTGGATACATTTTCCGCGCAAGTTTTGGGCAGCGCCAAAACTTTTCTGAGCGGATGAAACATCAATAAACGGATGCTGGACGGATAGAGAGGAAGCAAAACGGAGGCAGTGAGTACATTGCGATGTTAATCAACAGATGGCAAGCTTTTTTGTCCGTTTTACATCCTCTTTGCATCCGTTGGTGCAGTGTGATATGGGCTTAAACTATGGCTAGGCAACCCCACCCCACCATTGTAGAAAAACCAGCATTTTTTTACGGCATTGCATTGGTTAACAAGACCTCAAGATCCAAGTGCTGATTATCACTTACAAAGCATTATAAACTGAAACTCTAGGATACATCGGACATCATCTTTACAAAAGTAGACTTGCCCATCTGGTCTAAATATTTCTAGAGGGCCTGCTACATATGATGTATTGTAGGCAGTGGGCACTTCTTTGCAGCATCCCTCCATGCTTCCTTTGGTTTTACATTGTATTCATTACTTCCTTGAGGTGCTAAAATTACAGTATCCTTGTTGCTTTCTGTCTTTGCCCAAACTGATTGCGGATGCTCATCTTGGATGTGTCTGATTAGTTCTAGGGTTAGATTGTCGGTCAGACCCATACTTTCTGTGCTAAAAGGCATGTTCTATTCATTGACAGTCACTCAGGGTCACTTGGATAACTGTCTAAATTTGATAAAAAAACAAATGATTTCAAGTTTGTCTGTCTGTCTGATACAAAGGAAGTAATTTAAAACCTCATCTGTTCACAATCATGGCATTTCAACAGCAGGGTGGGGGGGTGGGGAATGGAAAAGAAAGCAAAAGAGCTAAAATGACGTTCTGTATTGCAAGCTCGAGCTTCGTTACTCAAGACTGATTTAAGCGTCTGGTGTTATGATTTGAAGTCTTCCGTCTGGTCCGAANGAGCTTCGTTACTCAAGACTGATTTAAGCGTCTGGTGTTATGATTTGAAGTCTTCCGTCTGGTCCGAAAATGAGCGGGAGGCAGCGCCACAGCTGATTGGCAACAGCAATCTGACAGCGCGCGTGGTTTGACATTTACCCGTTAGCTTTTAAATAAAAAGGTTACCCTGAATCTGCTGGTCTGTCTCAGTAATTCCCCCTTCAATGTAACATCTGTCCTTAGCAATTGTCAGCCAAGGATTTCAGGCTGACATTCTACGTCCAGAGGACGGCTTTCCCGCCTTTTCGTCAACCTTCCCTTCAAGGGCTGAAAGGGTTAAAAGGCCGCTTGCACGGCGAGGAAATCCCACCTTCTGCGCCTTAGATTGGCTCAAGGAAGCCACCGGGCGGAGCAACATCCTCACTCAGCGGCCATTGGCCGCACGGGCTGCCCCTTCGCGGCCTCTCCGAATCTCCCCCGCGAGGAAGGTTTGAAAGTTGGGCGGGTGGCAACCCTCGGTGAACCGCGGCCGAGCGGGAGCGGCTTGGCAGGGGCAGGAACGAGGCGGCTGCGGAGCCCTGGCGTTGAGATCTCGGTTGAGGCAAAAGCCAAGTTAAATTCGATGGAAATAACGAAAGGGGGACAACAAAGAGGCAACGGCGGTGAAGGCTGCCACGGACTCTCCTCTCCTCTGCTTACCGATTCAGAAGGGAGGCGGGTAAAAAAAAACTTTAACGGGGGGCTGCACTTTGCATTTCGGGAAAAGCTGCTTGGATTGTACCATCCATGCATTTTCTGATTGGCTCGAGCAAATAGTGATCGCCCGCAACGTGATTTCCGTGAGCTCAATTGATTGACGTGTCGCTGAATCGCTTTCCGCTCCCAGCGACTACGTGGGGTTTTTCGCGAGAACTTGAGCAGAATTCCCACCAGTGACCCCGTCTTCCCCTCGCGGAATCCTGTTGGCAATTCATTCGGACGTCTTTTCTCTGCCCCTTCCAAAAAAAAAAAAATCGCATTTCCTTCCCTTGACAAGTTGCGTCTCTCCTTTCCTACAGGCTGGGGGAAGGGGGGACGAGTTATTCCACGCAGACTCGTGATGCAAACATTTCCACGCCGGTCTGTCCCTGCATTCTCCAGGCGCTAGAGCTGAGCATCAGCGAGCCTCCGCAAATAAGGAGCCCGTGGGGAGGACTCCAGCTTGTGTTGTTTCCCCACCGTGGAGGAGGGTGGAAAACCCGGCTTGCATAGGAGAAGGGCCAGGGGGAAAAGGACAGTTGTGATCGCGCGCCTCCCTTTAAAGGAACGGCGGGAAAACTTTTGAGGGGAAAAAAAAAAAAAAGAGTGGCAGGCTTAACGGCACATTAACGGGTAGGATATAGGAAGGGTGATTAATTTGCCTGGCCGCTTATACTTCCATCACCCTCCCCGACCCCTCAAGTCCAAACGCCCGAGTCTTCCTCCAGGGAAGAAGCTAGAAAGGAGTTCTGCGCCTCTCTCGCGCAGGCGCTGTCCAGGGATGGTCGCGCGCGAGAAAGAAACGCTGCTGAGCAGCTTTCCCGCCACTGTGCGAAATAAAGCGCGCTTCGCTTCCCGGCAAGAGCACCGTGCAAAGGCTTCGTGGCGTCTTAAACGGGGGTCGTCCTGCTGACGCTCCCCGCCCGGCTGTTCTTTTGGTACCACGATGGTTGGAAAGGCCGGCTGAGGTGGAGTTCTTTGAGTGTCCTCTGCTAAAAGAAATGCTTCATTTGTAGGTCTGCATGGAGGAAGTCCCTTCCCTCTGCCGCCTACCGGCCTGCGCGCTTTGGCTTGAATGCGGGCCGCCGCCGCCGCCGCCGCTGTGGGAATGATGCGAGTGAAGAAGGCTCGCGAGAGCGGATCTTCCAGGCCAGGGGTCTCCAACCTTTGTCCACTTTAAGACCTGTGGACTTTTAAGACCGAGGAACTCTGGGAGTTGAAGTCCACAAGTCTTTTTAAGTGGACAAAGTTGGAGACCCCTGTTGCAGCCCGTGGCGGTCCGACCTCGGAAGGGCGACGTGCAGGTCGAGGGGCAACGCAGGTGGCGTAAGCCTCGTGCTTCCTGGTTGCCTCCCGCACACCGGCATCCCCCCCACCCCACCCTCAGCAGCTGAGGAGAATCCGAGCAGGGGATGAGGTGCGGGCTTGGCGGGGAGCCGAGGGGTGACGGCTCTGGCCCGGCGGGCTCACCTTTCCCTCTGCCACCAGCCGCGGGAGAAAGGTAAGCTTTTCTGCCAAGCCCAGAGCTGCTGGCGGGGTGGGCGCTTGAATGAAGTTCCCAACCTTTTCCCTTCCCCAAAAGAGGGAGGGGAGGAAGGCCCGCCCGCAGCCCCTTTGTTTGACCTGGAGCCTTGCCTGCCGGTTTTTCCAGGCAACGCGGGACCGAGTGCGAGCGGACAATCGCACCCGGTCCCTGGGAGGCTGGCCGGGAAGTAAGTTAACGAGCGACGGTCAGTGTCTTCACATACAAACTGACACTAATATTGCCTGAATTTGGGTTGCTTTGCTCTGAATTGAGGATGACTTGCTTTATCTCATATAAAGAAATAGCTGTTATTTTAATACCGTGCATGAATAGTCCCAATTTCCACATTTTGGATTTCATTCCACAGCCAGGCTTCCAAGGGGACAATCTTTCCTGCAAGGTAAGACAGGTTCAAAATTCAGCAATAAACTGCGCTGTGAAATGAAAATTTGGACCTAGCTCGAGTCCAGCAATTTCACGGAGATATGTTCTTCTCGTGAGGTCAAAGCCTCACTCTTACTCCTGAAAATAGATGGCTTGATCTTCACTTTCAGAGATGATGAAAAAGAAAATATCCCATTTATTCAGGCGTCTTTTCTCTTATTTTGCAACAAAACAAAGTCAGCTTGGTTCAAAGTCATGTACTGTACAGTGTATAGGAAAGCTACAACCGTCAATAGTTAATCATGAGGATTGTATACAGTATTACCACAAACAAAATAACAGCTGCTAAACAATGAAAGCAAGTGGATGTTATTACACATATGTCTGATATATTGCAACCTACCCAGAAGCTTCACTTTGCACAATATGGTAAGAGAATGCTAGGAAATATATTTAATAGCAAGCAATCTGATTTAGTAGGATGTGTACTTGTTCAAAGCATCCTTAACCAGGATGCTTGCATCAAAACAGGATGAGTGGGGAGAAGTCATTGTCTCCTCCTTGTACAACTTTTCTCTACGGTACTTGGTTCCAAAGCTGAGCAATTTGCTGCTATATATTATTGTGAATAGAGTCACTATATGGGATGTGCTGTCCTTTCTGCCAGAAAAATCCAATTATTCTTCCAGATTGTGTGCTGCACACAATTCCAAGTGGCTTACAACAGGAGTCCCCAACCACCGGGCCCCGGACTGCTACCGGTCGGTGGATCATTTTGTACCCGGCCACAAAGAATGAATAATCGTGATTAAAATATATTTAAAAATATGTTTTTAGTAAGGAAATAATAAAGAAGCCCTTTACTACTGGGGAAGAATTGATTTTGCTGGTCCTTGAAAAAGTGTTTCTGCGTGAAACTGGTCCCTGGTACAAAAAAGGCTGGGGATCGCTGGCTTACAATACTAAGATTACAATTATATACAACCGCTTCTAGCCAAAATGCAACTGTGTGTATAAATAGCTTCTGTCCATCCAAATAAGTTGGATGTTATAAGTTTTATAAGCTTATCCAAGCTGATAAAAATCATCCATCAAACAACTGACTGAAAGACAGACTCTAGGCTATTTCCTGGTTTGATGCAAAAATGGAAGACATTAATAAAATATAATACACAAAGGTTTTTATATCTTTATCTTTAAATCTTTAGTCCTTATTCAACTTCATTATATTCAAGGCACTGTTAAAATTTAAGAGTTTAAATCATGCTTGTTGATGCTACACAGGTCTGCATGTGGTCAGCATCTAGATGTGGGGCTCTTATGTTGCTAAACAATTCCTTCATATAATATTTGCTAGGACTGGTACATCTGTGGTTCAGCAACAATTTCCACAAAAAATGTAAGTGCTGGTTCCTCCTAGCAATAGAAGAGTTAGAGGATAGGGGCCTGAGGGAAAGGACAGTCTTTTTTTATTTCCCATGCTACTTCAGTGAGGCATGGGAGGAATTCCAAGCAGCAGCAAAACTAAACTATTCAATTCAACTTGGTGGTCATGTGACTGGGTGGGCGTGACCAGGTAGCCATGTGACTGGCAAATCAAATACAAATGGTCCTTGCTTAATGGCCAGTTGCTTAGTAAGTGTTCTAATTTATGACTGACCTCCCCACAGCTACTTGATCTGTTTTTGGAGTTTTGACAGTTTTGATGCTGTCAAATGCAGAAATAGCTGTCATTTAAATCCCATGCATGAATATTCCCAATTTCCACATTTTGGATTTCATTCTATAGAAAAGCATCTGCCAGGCTTTAAAGGGGACAATCTTTTCTGCAGGTAAGATAAGTTCAAAATTCAGCAATAAATTGCACTGTTAATGAAATTTTTAAACATTTATTTAATCAATATAGTAATGAAAGCACTGTATATTTCATAAAACAAATATCAGTTTTACCATATGATTTTATTTCCTCCAAGCTTTCATTTGTTACATCATAAATGATATGATTTCATATTTAAATTAAAAGCAGTTTGGCTTTCCTAATTTTGTTTCACTGTCATCTAAGCATTAGCAGAAAGAATTTCTACTTGTGCAAGATAAAATACTCGGCTTTGAGCTGTGCTATAATTATCTATGTCATATTTAAGAAGATTCCAGAAGCTGTCAAGACAAAGTCTTGTCTGGAAGGACTGGAACAAGGAATTACAGTGGGGGGGAAATAGAGTTTTTGAATTGGGGGTCCTGTTTTGCAATAGTGCAAAATCATTAGATACATTCTTGATTTATTATTTTTAAATAAAGATGTAATCATATTGGTTAACAATTATTGGTATTAAATATAAAATTATGTGGATTGTTCTGTTTTGTATGCCATAAGATTTTTAATGTTGCCGGTATTTGAAAGGATATATATAACCTGTTCTTACTGTGTGATGCCATTTCCTCCCCTATGACCGATTGTCCACTTAGGAAAAAAATGCTCAGTGAATTCCCAGGGGTCTAGACTGGAATGTGAAGTCCAAAAATAGCTTAGTGGCAAACAGCTTCTATAATGTTGCCAAGAAAACTATATGGATATGTCCAAATAGTCCAGGTGTTGAGTTTGACTAAAGATAATTAACTCAGAGAATACATTCTAAAATGTATTAGTTTGATATATTGGTTAAATGCTTTAATTGTCCATTCTCTAGATTTCCTCAGCCCAGATCTGATATTTCTAAATATACGGACTATAACTGATATTCGCTGGTGTATTGCCTTTACAACTATTAACATAAGTTACTGACTAAAGTGTTACAATTCAAACACTAATCCAGAGTTCGTTCTATATAATAAAGTTAATCCGTTCCATGTTAGAAATGCTGCTTACCGAGGAGTCTGAAGGATGTAACAAATACCCCATGGCTAAGCTCTGCAGGGTTTCCTGCTTCTAAAAGTAGAGAACTACAAGAGTTTGCCTGGGAGGTTCTGAGGTAGGAGGAGCAAGACTCTACTTTGTTCTCTCCCAGAAAGGAGAAAGTAACTTGAGCAGAATGACAATTATCAAGAACACCTCAGTCAGTCGTGGGCTCTGTAATGCTGGGAGGGGGGCGATATTCACATCTGTAGCAGCATAAATATTAATTAAGAAAACAGAAAATAAATAATTTTTCACTTCAAAGGCATAGGTCACATGGCCATTCGCATCCATCATTTATGTTAATAACTATTAAGAAGTAATGTGTCAAGTACTTTATGGCTCATTTTTCAACTGCTTTTATAGCACGAACAGAAACCTGTTGTTTCACCTTGAACTTCTCTGAGTACTGTCGGAAGAATCTTTGCCAGCTGATTTTCCTTTTTAAAAAATCATTTTCAAGACATAAGTTTAGTCTTCTTACTTCCTCGAAATGGATTCATTAAGGGAGTAGATTGTCCTGCTTGGCTTTGTGTAAAATATGCAAGATATTAGTAAAAGTTGGGTCCCAAGGAGCTATATGGTACAAGAGCAGACTCTGTATACAATTGGGAACTTTTACTTCTTAATTCCTATTCTTTAAAATAACAGATGACCTAAAATGTTTCATTATCTCAGTTACTCAAAGCATTTCAGTAATTTTTGTGCATTGGAGTGTGTGTGTGAAACTGGTAAAGCTCCTTAGTAGCCCAGATGCCTTCCATTCTTCAGTGCCATATACCCTACCCAAAATGTTCTCATTTCCTTCCTTGGTTTCACTTAGTTTTGATAGTACAAAAAATCTTTGATAGTCTCTTGGGAAGGGATAGACTGATGTTTGAGTGGCATGCATAGTATGAGTGAAATCATTGTTTTTCTTGGCCTTTTGGGAAGTATGCAGGTATATTAAATAATTCAAATGAAATGGAAAAGGGGATTTGCTCATTAATTTTCATGTGTCTGTAGTGCCAAGATTTCATTAATTGTAAAAGCCCTTTCAGCCGTTTTCTTTTTATTGTTTTAACATTTGGGGACCAAGAGGTCTGCAAAATAGTTTCAAAGTTGGCCGTACAACATTTTGATAAGAAACCTACTGTCTTCATTAGCTGTACCGGTGAGAAGTGGGAGAAACTTAAAGATATTTATGAAAAGTCCTACTGTCTTGCCAATCTTTAAATACCTCGAGTATGTAATGAATGGGGATCGTGTTTATAAGCTAACCAGCATGCACCAAATGGTAGTACTTGGAATTATTATACCACCTTTGTGTAAAATGTCCAGCTGAATTGGTTAAAGAGTAGGGTAGGATCTTGGACTATATTTAATTGGAGGGAGTGGGAAGGGGAGGGAGGGAGGGAGTTACCCCTTCTCTGCAAGAATTGTATTTAGTTTATGGTCAAATTCTGATGCTGACATAGTTATACGGAATATTTGAATATGCATATTACATGGACATTTATTAGCTTTTGGATTTGTGAATGCTGAGAATTAACAGTGTTTCTCTTGTTCCAAACGTGGTTTCTGGATGAAGTATTGCAGCTCAAGGAGATGTCCTTAGTTTAAAAATTGAATTCTAACTGCATTTGTTTCTTGCTATTATGGGTTTTGCATGCCAGTGCATGTTTCCGTAATCATTGATATTTATTTTGCTTTTTTGTCCTTGTCACAAAATATTATTTAGCAAACAAAAACAAAAGGACAAGTGCAGTAAAGTAGTGGTGCATTTTGATCTATGGATTGCATTTTATTCCCTCCTTACTTTTGATAGACAAAGCAATTCCATTTTAGGAGCTACTATGATAATGCATCTCACAAAAACTGCAGAAATTTTTAATTCAGTATCTCATAATGGAATGAAAGTTATTAATAGTTGCTAGGAGAAAGACTTTTTTCATTTGTTCCTCCTCCCCCCCCTTTTTTTTTTTAAAAAAAAATCCGTTAAGGTGACAGNCCCCTTTTTTTTTTTAAAAAAAATTCCGTTAAGGTGACAGGATGGTTGAAGATAGTGGAGTCTCTAACTCAAGTATTGAGTTTTGGCTGAACAAAACTCTTGAGTGGGATCAGATCACTACTTTAGAATCTCAGCAAGATGTCTGCCTTCACTTGCCTGAATTACAGGAATTTCTCCTGCAGATTTATGGAGCTTTGAAACATATGGTAAGTGAATTAACTGAAAGAATGAACTGTTTTGAAGACTGCTACAGAAACATTCTGCACCCCACATTTTGACAAGATAAAAAGCTAACAGTAGCAGAGAGCCTTGTAGTATTGACCTAATGTATTGCTGGATCATAGAAGCAAATTGGGGAAACAGCCATAGATAATGCAAACAGGAATGTGTTTCCTGTGCTCCTGATTTATTGTAAAATGAACCTTTTCTTTTTGATTGGCAATATTCTCACATGAGATTTCCTATCCAATGCAGCAAGTTTTTAAAAATACTTTAAACAAGTATTGAGTTCTCATTCTTATGTCATATATTTCATTAGGTACAGATCCTTAACTTATAATCCTAAAATTATAAGTGATCTCTTAAACCATGAAGTCTGCTGACCTATAAACTTTATTGGTATTGCTTGCAAAATGTTTTCAGATCACCATTATGTGATCACAGGCAAATATCTAGTTTGCTTCTATTATTCTCTATTATTAGTCATAAAAATTTGTAGAAGGCAAATTGCAAGTAATTAGCGTATTATATGTTGTGTGCAATAAAATATATTTTGTTGATAATGGCAGTTAGGCTATAAAATTAGTATAACTAGTCAGGAAAGCATTTTTGATCAAATAATAAGTGGCAGATTAGCTACTGAAAAGTTTATTTTGTTTGCAGTTGCCTATGTTTCTGAGGACATAACTTTTTCCCTTAAAATTTCTGATTGCACTAATTACTTATGAAACTTGGCTTCAGATGGACCTTCTGTATTGGACTCCATAATGTCTAGGGTTTGTTCCAAATGTAGATCAAAACTGAAGAATTTATTGTAGTGAGAAGGATGATTATCTTTAGTGTTACTTGCATATTATCTTGGTTTACTGCCGTTTTAAAAGCTATTTTAATAGTAATTAAAGTTACAAAAAAGAGAAGATGGAAATGCCTGATTGTATAAGAATGTTTATCAACTGCACCATGATTTACTTTTTCAGCAAAGCTTCTTTCCATTTGGTTAATTTTTCTTTAGGTTTTGTAGGTATAGTGTCTGTTAAATTTCAGGTTGCAACTCATATGAAATGTAGTAAATAGTAATTGAAATATTAAGATTTCTTTCTACTGTGTTTGTCCTCATTCCTTTTCATAATATATAGAATGATGTAATCAGTATGACTTTCAGTAATTTGTTTTATTATTCACTTACCTCTTGAAAGTTAAGAAAAACCAACAAAAATAGTTTTCTTCGTAAATTTGTGTGTATTTTTTCATATCTCCCCCTCTCTTTGAAGGAGATAGGAAGTTTCTAAATTTCATATATAAAATAAGTAAATTATAAATAATTAATTAGAACGTCTTCTAAAAAAACATTGCGTTGATCCACAAAAAGTTGGATTGGGTGGAAAGATGTTAAAATACTTTAAACCTCAGTTTATAACTTTAATGTTTTCTTTTTGCTGTGTTGATTTCTATTTTTCAGTTGTATCTCTGTAAGAACAATTGAGTAGACTAGTGGTGTGGTGACTATAGTATTTAAGGCAGTGGTGTGAACAGCTGTGATTGCATGTGCACAGCTCTAAGTGTGAGGTGTGAGTGAGGAGGAAAGTATTTGGTATGGTGGTCCGGGAATCAGGCCTGAGGCTTGGAGGTACCCAGTGGGAGTGGGGAAAACCCTGTGGGACACCCAAGGGGGAAGGAAGCAGAATGAGTGGGGGAGACTGGGGCAGGCAAGCCTGTGCTAGGTCTCCAAGGGCTGCCCTGCTCCGTGTTCCACCTAATGACCTGCATGTTTGTTTAACAATTTATTGGGGAGAGCGAGGATGGAGAAGATTGCTAAATGAGATGTTTCACTAAACAGCCGTTGTGATAACTGACCATAATGAGCAGACTCCATTACTGTATCTTGAGGACTATCTGTACATTTAGGCAGCACTTACTTGTTCCGAAGATACTCTGGCCTTAATTTCCATTTTGCCAATCCCCTACTGTTGTGGACAGCAAATATGTTTTGGCACCCATTAATTTCAAGACTAAGCATTGTCTTTAATTTCAGAGCTCAACAACTGCAGTCCAAACATTTCCATTAATTGGTCAGTTATTGGGAAGACTTTGTTGGAATCCTTTTGTCATTGGTTACGGTGAGTGTTTATAATGGTTTCTTAAAATAATTGATCATTAAGGAAGTGTTTATTAAAATGACACTTTCAATGTAAGCATCAGATAGTGGTACATCTAGCATAACTATAGACATTAACTGGCCTCAAGGTTACAGACAAGGGTTTTGTAATGAAAGCAACAGTTGCCCAAAATAATAAAAAATTACATCAATTAATAGTATCAAATACTTTGTAATAAAATTAGAAGAAAAGAGATAAAACACAAAGTTGGACATTACTAAATGTTAATCTATAACAGGGGTCTTTCAACCTTCGTAACTTTAAGATTTGTGGACTTCAACTCCCAGAGTTCCTCAGACAGCTTTGCTGGCTGAGGAACTCTGGAGTTGGAAGTCCACAAGTCTTAAAAGTTGCCAAGGTTGGAGATCCCTGATCTATAAAATTTGTTCAATAATATTAAAAATAGAGTTTAGCATTATAGAGCTGGAGTTTCTAGCTAGCATCTGCAGATGCATCTGCAAAATTCCAAAATAAAAATGATGGAAAATCTTCAAGACAAAACTGAATCCTTAAAATAAGATTTTGAGAGTTCATTTCAGAATCTTCAGGTCCTCTTGGGTTTTACCATTTTTGTGGATACCCCATGCAGAAATTTTTACTGTATGAAAAGGCTGGGGCACATCTCTGGAAGTGCAAGGTTCAGTGTCTTTGTAGGAGGAGAATTTCTAGCAGTACCATTCTATTCCATCCAATTCATTCTTTGGCAGGAATTCCAGAGGCAGGTTGTCTTGGCTTTATCTTTTCTCATATTGACTACTGCAATGCACTCTGTATGTAACAACCTTTGTAGACTCCCTATTAGATGCAAAATGCAACAATTTACCAGTGCCTTATGTCTATGGAGATTCTCAGTCATCCAGGTCATGGCTGTCTAAAAGCTGTTTTTTCAAGAGGTAACTGGACTTTCTGGTTTTTCTTTGAAGATGTTTCGCTTCTCATCCAAGAAACTTTTTCAGCTCTTTCCCACCATCCAGTCAGAACTGAAGAAGCTTCTTGGGTGAGAAGTGAAATGTCTTCAACAAAACAAAACCAGAAAGTCCAGTTGCCTTTTGAAAAAGCACCTTTGGAGCTACCAGTGCTGTGGTTTTGAGAGTTCTGCAGTAGTTACCAGTATGTTTCCAGGTTGAACTCAAAATACTGGTTGTAACATGTAAAGTCCTTTTTATCTTGGCGTTTACCAGTATGTGCCCCAAGAACTGCTTATTCCAGGTAGAAATGACTCACCTAGTATATTCAGCCATATTAGTTTAGAGCATCACTTCCAAATGAGAACAGAAAAGCCAGAACATGCTGCTTCTCACTAAATGCTTTATTACACTACATTATGGAAATACTCTCATTTCCACAGATTCGAATGGCCTCATTCATCACCCCAGATAATTTGTCAAAAGGCCTTGAAGACAAAATCCTTTCACATAGTTTTAAAATGGATGTTAAGGAATGTTTACGAATCCGAAATGTTATAAGAGCAGGAACACTATATTTTATGGATATATACAGGCTCCTTGAGTTATGATGGCAATTGGGACTGGAATTTGTATCGCTAAACATTGTGTGCCTGACTAGGTCCTTTGTGAGGCTGTGCAAGGCACAGCAGGAGCTATAGGAAGAACCAGGCTGCATGGGGCAACGGGCTGGGGGTGTAGGGAGTCAGAAGGGCAGAGAAGAGGGAGAAATAGGGGCAGGTAGGGGAGATGAAGTCATGTGGGTAGGCTGCCAATCACCCACATTTTGATCATGTGATTGCAAGAGAGGTGCAATGGATATAATTTCAGGGACAGGGAGTAAGTATCAATCTTTCAGGGCCACCATAATTTTAAACAATCACTGAATAAATGACTAACTTGAGAACTTCTTGTAATTTGTAGGTCATCTTCTGCAGTTTGTAATATAGTAATGATGTAAATACATAAACAAGCAGGACAAGCACAAAAGTGGTCCTACTGTTTACGCTATCAATATCCTTTCACAAATGATACCATTGTAAGCAAGTAGTATCTAATACCGCAAAACCATCTTAGGGTTTACGTGGTTATTAATCCATCTAGATTTTTAACATACAGTTTTATAGTTCTATTATAGCGTGGCAAGTTTTGAATGTTTGAGTTTGGACTATTTGAGAGGAATTCTTTATTAACAGAACAATTGTAATTCAAGGTTTCAGTACATCAACCTTTGAGTACTTTTGTCATATTGGTTTTTCTTTCACTGATAACAGTAGCAGGGAAAATGGACGAGTAAAATGGCTGCTCTTAATTTCACTCTATTGGGGGAATGACAAAATAGTCGGTAGTAGTGAACTAATTATGAAAACAATATTCAGGATTAATTTTTATGTTAGAAAAATAAAACAGTGCAAAAATTTGAATTTAATGTCATAACACTGTTCTATGTATATAAATACATTTTAAGTGTAGTATTATCAATACAATAAGTTGCAAAAAAATAAGATGGCTTGATTCAGAACAAGTTAGATTGAAACAGATAGGATTTAAGTTTGTCACAATTAACTAGGTTCACATTGAATCAGCAAGACAATCAATTCTTCCATCTCCAAATGCATTAAAATATGTTTTATATTAAGAAAAGGAAGAATGAAACAGTCTATATGTGATGAATGAAATGACTTTGAAAGAATGGAATAGAAGGAAAAATAACCATAAAAATTTACTATGTCCTTGGTTTTTTGTTTTTGTTTATTAACATGAGCAAAAGATTCTTCTTGTCCTGCTTTGATTTTTTTTAAAAAATATCCTTATTTGGATTGGTATCCACAGATGAATGCCAGAAGATTCTGATATGCTGCTTATGTTGTCTGTACAGTGGTGAACCACAGAACCCTCTGGAATTGAAGGCCAACAGCTGGATACAAGTAAGCAAATGAATCCTCCGCTCAGCTGTTTTACATTAACTTAATTATTTAAAGGTGCAGCATCTACAGCATATAGACACTGTGTCATTTTTGGAAACCACTCTAGAGACATACTAGATTCACATTGTATTGAAATGTATTCTCCTCTAATTAAAGTACAAGCTCTGCTGTCTCTCATTTTGAACATTAAAAAAGATGTGGTGTTTAAAACCAAATAATTGTAATGGCCCTTAATTGAATGGAGCCTAGATTCTGGTAAATTTAAGTAAAGAACAAAGTCCACAAATCAGCAAGCAAGAGAGTGCTATAAAAGCAAACTTTCAATTAGGGGAAAAATAAGGCAATCTGGATAGAAGTCCTTGTTTGTTTTGAAAACAATTTATATATGCTCTATAATTTTGCTTTTATTTTTGTTTAATCTTTCTAGCCTTGGGATAAGCTAATAGTATCCAAATTTTATTCACAGACAATTAAAGAAAACACTTGTCAGTGTTTGACAGCATGACTCTGTTTGACAGTTGACAGTGTTTGACAGTTGACAGCGTCGCTCACCTCTGAGCCTGCCACTTCACCAGCCGGACTCAGTGACTGGCTGAGAACACTTGTGTGCAACCTAATTTTTTTAGTTAGTTCTGAATTAAAATTCGTCTGCAGTTGCTTGAATTTTATATTGCACAATCTTTCATGTAAAATCTGATGTCATTTTTTCCAAAATAACCCCCATTTTGAAATGCCTGATCAATTTATTCCACCATTAAGTAAAACTGATAGGCTCATATTCAGCAACATTTTCTCTTGGTGCATGCTTTACAATTATATACTCTGGGGATCGTGATGGAATAGTAGTTTATTTTGTGGAATAATACTAGAAATAAGTGAAGTTGAATCTGTTAATGCAGATTCTGTTGAGATACATATCAAAATTAGGGTCTGCTTTGAAGTATGAAAACTTGGTTTAATAATTCATAGTAGATTGATGCAGCTTCATTCCTTCTCATGAGCTCTGAAACTAAACAAATTTCTATTTAGCATGGTTTGCATGTCACATTCTTTAATTTGTGTATAGGTAACACGTGACTCCATCTCATTAACCCAGTCATGGTTTAGTTTCACACAATAACATAATTTGAAGTGCTCTTTAGTGAATACAAGTACCGCATTTTCTGCACTATAAGGCGCACCGGATTATAAGGCGCAGCCTCAATTACGGGGTCTATTTCTGCTTAAACCCATACATAAGGCACCACCACAATTATAAGATGCATGCCTAAAACATACAGATCGACAAAAAAAATCAACGGAAGCAAAACATCAAGGTTTGATTTGAACTTCATTCTACTATTTAACAATACACTCGACATTATTTTTTTAATCAATCTTTCTCCCACAAATCATCAAAGTCCTCATCTTCTGTGCCTGAATTGAACAGCTGGCAATTTTCACATCAAACATGCTGGGTTCCTCTCATCATTGTTGAGTGCGTTCTTGTTGCCAGGTGGCTGTTCAGCAATGATTGCTGGCTTTCACGAAAGCTCGGACAACCAGTTAAAAGCCAGATTTACCTTTTAGCCCAGGCATCCACAATTCCATCCACATATGGTGGCAGTTAACTCGCCGGCGCTGCCATCCCAGTCTTTTAGTTAAAGGTTGTTCGCCACTGTCATCCATCACTACTATGCCACTCGCAACTTCATTTGAACGCCCGTTTTACACCAATGTCCAGCGGTTGGAGTTCTTTTTTTAATCCTCCTGGGAATGATGGCAACTTCCGAATTCATTTTGCTTTACTTGGTTTTTCACAGTAGCGTGTGAGATTGGGCGCATGGAAGTCGCAGATCAACATGGGGAGGGGCGGTGGATGCTGTGGAAAAAACCATCCGTCTCTTTACATACACAACCTTCTCTCAGCCCACTCTCCTCAATTTGTCATCATCCATTCCAGCCCTTTTGATTGGCCTTACAATGACCCACCAGCTGGGAAACCTTTTCTTTTTGGCAGTTGTCTTCCTCTTAAAAATGACCATAGGTGGTAGCTTTCTGGCTCCATTACCATGGCAACCAAAGAACAACAGTGAAAGCCGACTTCTTATGCCCCGTAGGTGCCATATCCGATACCGTGCTGGTCCCCTTTAACTCACAGTCTGGTTGCACGGGGATGTCAAAGTGAGGGGGAACCTCATCATGTGGTGGTGATTGTGGGTTGGTGGATCTTTTTGCTGTAATCTGTTACTGCAGTTAGGTGCGGAAGATGGCCAGCTTCTTTGTAATCCGCTGGCAGTGCTGCGGCCACGGTAAAGTCCTTGTGTGGATGGAAAGATGACGCCGTTTTCATAAAAAAACGAAAAAGCACCAAGACGGGACCTCCTTGAAAAAGGTTCGATCTTCATGTCTTTGTGCTTATCGTTAAATTGCCTTTCCAGTCGATGGTGACTGTAAGAAGACGCTTCCTCCCGGTGTTCCTTTGTTCCAATAGATCCATTGTTCTCAGGTTGGTTCTTCTAACTGTGACCACCTTGCTTTTTCCCACGGAACTCTGTTTCGTCTTCCTTACACTTGCCGCAGTTCATTTTCTTTGTTTCCTTTCATAAAAAACAGACTGCCAAAGCATACAGCGGGAGCCATTTTGGAAAGATGTGAAGAGATGCTGAATTTTGGTGCTGGAGCGAGGCCGAGTTGAGGCATGGATTTTGGTGTGTAGATCAGCATCCTCGTCTTTACGTGAACCACCTGTTGCTGATGCCAAACCTGGGATCCAAAAAAGCAAACACAGACAAACGCAGCACGACCCACACTAGATATCATTTGATGTTCTTGAATTCTTCGCAGCGTCATGGTCATTCCCATTTACAAAGCCAACCGTATAACTGAACCTGTAGTTTGATTGGTTTTGCCTTTGTACAGAGTAAGCATGTCTCTTCACTGGTGCCATTTTCGGGGGTCCTTAGACAAACAAATGTTGTTTTGCAGTATAGCGGTAGTATACCTACCGGAGGCGTAGCGGAGATACCGGCAAGCGTACCGGTACGTACTGTACCTATTATGTAATGCGTACGTACTGCACATATTTATGTTCTCTGATTGGTTTATCGCTGCCAGTATACGTAGTATACGTATTACGTCCCAGTGTCAGCAGGAAATGGTCCAACAGTCAGTCAAGCGGAGCTTACCAAAGTCGCACAGCAACATTTTTACAGATTTTGGAACTCAGTGCACACATAAGGCGTACTGGATTACAAGGCGCACAGCCAATTTTTGAGAAAATTTAAGGCGCGCCTTATAGTCCGAAAAATACGGTAGTCCTTGTTTAGTAAACACCTGTGCAACAGTTGTTCAAAGTTGCAACTGATCCTTGAAGTTACAGTTATTATAGTGTCTTACAATCATGTTATTGCCATTTGTGATCTTCCTTGCCAGCTTTCCAGAACCAAAATCATTGGGAAAGCCAGCAGGGAAGGTCGCAAGTTGCTTTGGTAAGTCCCCTCCTTCCTGCACACCGTGCCACATCTTCCCTCAATCTTTCTTTGCTTGCACTAACCCAGGGCCTCCGTGCACTTGGAGGACTCAGACTGACTCTAGGCTTGTGTGGACCTATGTCTTCCTTTCCTCAGCCTCCCTACATTTATGCCACATCACAGAACCTCCCTCTGCCAATTTACATACCACCTGCATCAAGCTTCCCAGGGACTCCCCTGCCCCTCTGTGGTACCACTGCACCTTTTACTTGGGACTTTTGCTCCTTCCTGCCTAATGACTTGTGTATCTTGGGGATTCAACGGCAACCGAGACTGCCTAGATTGTCATCGCTAAACAATGTGGTTACATGACGTACTTTACAACCACATTGCTTAATCCCAGTTGTAATCACTGTCTTAATTTGAGGACCACCTCAAATTTAGTTTCTAACGAAGACTTCATTTTGCTCTAAATCTGTATGAAAGGGTTGGGAGACGGCTGTTTCTGGGAGAGATGATTTCTGGTTAGTCCTTCAAGAAACTGAGACAGCATCAAATTTTTTAGGGACTAAAAAATTAATTTCCTAAGGAATATCTTTTCGATTTTCAATTGTATAGGAACCAGCCATTTGCCTGTATTCTGCCTGGCATCAATTTCAGTTCCTTGCTTCTATTGTTAGTCTCAGTATTAATCATTTGATAATTTAAAAGAACTACTATAAAAAAAGCAAAACAAGTAAAATCAAACATTAAAACACATAACAAAAAGTTGTTTTGAAGCCATTTATAAAGGAAACACATTTGAAGCTTGTAAATCATGAAATCTAAAAATCCTTTCTTTCTATGCTTTCTTCGCAAAAAGAAAATTCTAAAAAAAAATAGAATTGTCATTTTTATGACAGTTATTCCTTCATTAATTTTCATTTCCAGCTGGACTTTTTCATTTAGCACAATTTGCAAACATAGCCATTTTACTCAAAAGCAATTATTATCAAAAAAATTCAAACAATGTAAAATTCAGAAACACGCGTTAAATCTTTGTATGTAAGTCAAGACTTTTTTGTATATGCTAACTAAACATACTAAAGTAACAGAAATTAGTTTGTAATTATGACAGTAAGCTTTGGGCTTTTACTTTTTTTCCTCAAGTGTCATTATGAGAGGGATTTGAAAATGTTCACTTTCATTTTACATTGATGTGTGACCCAACAATGAGAAAAATGTGGCAGTAGCAAATTGCAAATTTTTCAGCTAGTGATGAAATAGTTGGGAGATCTTAATTACTCTGACATTAGTTGGGAAATAAAGTGTAAGTATGTCCCTCTCCCCCAATGCAATTGCATCATTTTTAAAGGGGGAGAAAATGAACCAGTTAGCCTGGAACTGACCTTAGGTAGGCTTAGGATCTTACTAGTTAAAGTAAAAGTAATGTGGATGTAAGGGAAAGAGCCATGTAATGTTGGGATTCTTGATTGCAATCAGAGTTGAGGCTGGCTGTAGTCAAATATACTATATACACTGAACTTCAAGGAAGCCTGTTTTAATAAACTTTAAAAAATGATAAAAAGTACTCCATGCCAGGAAAATGTCAATGGGAAAAGACTCAAGATGGGTGGGAGTTCTTAAAGTAAAAGATACTGAAAGCACAGTAGCAAATTATTCTGAAGGGGAGGAGAGAATATCAGTCAGCAATATAGCTACAAAAATATTAGGATATGAAAATGAAGATAATAAAATTGGGCAGATACATTTTATAGTATGTTCTTTCAATTGTAAACTTTAATTATAAACAATTTTAAAAGAGTTCTTTTAATGGGAAGCAGTTTTTGAAAAATGAACAGATTGCCAAGGAGTACATACATATAGCCTGGAAATGATTCAAGAAAGGTTAACACTCAGGTTAAACTGAGATTGGCAAAGAGTGAAAAGAATTGTTTTGGATATGTTCAAAATAAAAGATGAGAGAAAGAAGCAAAATGGCAGCTACTCAGTGAAGATATCACATAGCTAATTGGTAGCAAGGGAAGCGTGGGATATTTAAATTACTATTTTTAATTCCATCATCTTTGGGAAGAGGATATACATTTTATCAGGCAGCTGCTTAAAAATCAGGATGAAGGAGTAGGATTAAAGTTTAGACTAATAGAAACATGATCAGGGAATACTTACTTAGCTGAAGTTTAAATCTCTTGTTCTGAAGATAGTTGCTAATGAACTATCCAGCTTTCTATTTTCTTTTTGAGAAATTTTGGAGAGCCAAACAGTGGCAAACAGCGAAAAGGACAAAACTTGTCTCTGTCTTCAAAAATGGTGAAAGGGAAGATCAAAATCTGTCATTGTACTATTGTTACTTGGGGTGGCTTAAATTGCAGAGAACACTGTAGAGCTGTTTTTTTGGTAAGAGTTTTAGAGGGAGGTTGTGATTAGTGTGAGAATATAATACATTCCGACCGTCGGGCCTCCTCCACAGTCACATGACAGAACTTTGGGAACTTGGCAGTCAGCTGGGTTTACTGCCATTGGCACCTTTGATTCACTTAATGACTGTTGCATTTACTTAATGATGACCTCAAAAAATGTCATCAAATTTGATGATGATTAATGATGATCTCAAAAATGTCATCAAATTGGATTAGTCACATAATTGACCCATTTTTATGACCATCATGACATAAAACCATGGTCAATAGGTTCCATTATAGTCATATGTTGAGGATTAAATGAAGTTGTTAAAAGGTCTAGTAGCAAGAATATCTTCAGATGGGTATTTCCTGTTCATCTAAGTAGCCAAAGTATCTCCATTCTGAGAAAATGTGTATTTACAGCTTTTTAGATCAATACCTTGACTTGGAAGCCAGTGCAGATATTTCAGTATTAGATTATATAATACCTGCATCTTGCACCAGTCAATAGCTAGCCATTGCATCTTGCATAATTTGCAGTTTTCATAGAACACAGCAGTAATCAAAGTGGGTTGTAACATAGGTATGGATAATTTTTGCTAAATCCAGCTAACTCGGGAGAAAAAGCAGCTAACACATTAGCTATAGTTGTAAAAAACATGCCTTTTTCAACCCAATGACAAATGGGGCTCCAAGACCACTTCCAAAGTACAAACCTGTTGCTTTGTGGGGAGTACAGCCCTATTCTGAGCAAGTTTCAGCTGAATCTAGTTTTCTTTTTTCTTACAAATATCCATTGCGTCTAGATTTAATTTCAGTATATTATCTGTCATTCAGCTCAATATCAAGTTTAAGCAGTATATTAAGAGTTTCATTACAATGATATTGTTTCTTTACAATGATCAGGCAAAGAGCAACAGAAAAGGTTGTTATCAGCAGACAGATGACACAACTCCAAAACTCCGCATGACGATTCTCAGTGGTTGCATACAAGTTGAAAAATATAGGAGACAAGATATATATAACCTGAGGGACATAAGAAATCCGTGACCTAGTTGTACAACAATGGTCCCTTAGCACCCTCTTCTGGACACAACCTGATAGGGAGGACCTGCACCACAGCAAAATAGTGCCCCCAAGCCTTTTCAAGGCAAGCCATAAATATTCATTGAGTACTGAAATCTATTGAGAAACATAAAAGTAGAAGGTCTACATTTCCCCACCTGCTTCCATCAAGGTGACTAAAGCCATTTCATTCCATATTCTGAATACCAATTGAAATGGATTCAGAAAATTAATTCCATCCTGGAATTCTGAAGCCATAATTTTCTAATTCACCTTTCTCATTAAAGAAATATTTCAGAGTGGCCTAAATTTAGAAAGGTCTTTGGATCAAGGGGAAGATTTTGAAAGCATTTATAACACTTTCCTGAAGACACATGCTCAATGACATAAAACACCTCCCTTAATCTTAGGGCCAATCTGAACCTATTTGTTTAATTAGCCAAGATTAGGGTTAATTAAGCCAGTAGCAGCCTTCATTTTTGCATGCATATTCATCCACAGTCTTAAAATCTATAACTAGAAAAATATCCATATAAACCTGGCAAGCAAGTTATCTCCCAATACGATATAACCCAATGTTGGAGTCCAGATCAAAGGAAATTGTGCTGAATCAAATCACACGGAGGTGGGTGGGTGGGTATTGTTAGTTACAGTTTCTCTTGCCCAGTATCATGATGAATGAGGTGAATATGGCACAGCATAACCAGTTTGTTTTCTGCAAAGACAGTCAAGAGAAGTGATACCTCCATCCACTCTAAAAGAAGATCTCAAATGGATCTGAAGAAAAGCCCCATTCTGTGCCTAAAATGATTTATTGTGAAAGTTTCTGTAACTACGCTATCCATCTGTCCATCATTATTCGCAGCCATTTACTAAACAAAGGAACTTACAGAATTCTGCTTGAACCCCTTAGGACTTAGAATATCAACTGTTTGATTTGACACTACAGGCAGTCTATGACTTACTACTTTTTGTTTAATGGCTGCTCAAAGTTATTATAACCTCGAAAAGGATGCTTTACAGCCTCAAAACATTTCCGTAAAATACTCCCCCCAAAGTTGTGTAACCACATTTTGGGTGCTTGGCAGGCTCAGATTTACAACCTGTTGCAGCATCCTGCAGTCAAGTGTCCATTATTTGTGAGTTTTTTGGATTTGCTAATCATCTGTGTGATAATTACTTGATTCCCCTAGTACCTTTAGAAAATTACCTATATCCATACTATCTTATTTTGTACAATGTTAGATGGTCTTCCATCCAGGCAAGGTTTGTAGCAACCGTCAGTCTAAAATTGACCAGGGAATTATTTGTCCATGACTGCGGCGTTGCCCTTCCACTCTCAGATCACTATCACTGAAGAACAGAATACAGATTCCATGTGTGTATGGTTAAGATGGCAAATGTGAAAACCTGAGCTTGGGTAGCCTTAGTCATATATGTTAGAACTGCTTTCTGTCCCTGGCCTACTGCAACCCACAATATTTCTATAGACAGACCCAAGATAAATGATTTTTGTAATGTCCCCTTATTAATGAGTTAATGGGGCATATTGTGCAAATTGAAAGGCAATTCTGCTTCCATAACACTCCCCCAAATTGTGCAAGTTACCACCTTCTACCATGGCACTCGCATATTATTCCATTCTGTTTAAAGGGCCATTCAGCTCTCAGGCAGATTTTCAAGGCATATAGAAGGGTTTGATTTTAGAAAAACTGGGATAATTCTTTTATTGGAGTGAAGTTTGTATCTGCCTGCATGCAATGAAATTAAATCTTGAAGTATTTTATAATTCTATTTTACCTTGAATTTTGAAAACTAACTAAAAACTATGACGCATACTTTTAAAACCATACTTTCTAAGTAGTCTTGGAAGAGCTACAAAACTTAGTCCACATTTGTTTGTTCATCTACTTGCCAGATGTAGTGAAGAAAGATAAAGTATTTGAAGGTTACTAACCCGTGAAATCAACCATGACCTGGTAAAATCACTCTGTTAATGAAAATGATATAATTTCCACATTAATCACCATCTGGCCTACTTGAATGAATGCTTGGCATCACGCAGTATGAGTTGTGCTTTTTTTTCAGAGAACTGAAACTTTTTAAAACTAATTTATCTTGTGGTTTTCAAAGGAAAGAAATCCGCCGTACCAGTCATCCACCATAATTCTTTTCAGTACTTTTCATTTATAGTTCTAGTGGCTAGAATTTATTTAGAAATATCAATTTTTATTTTGTTAACAATAGATCAAGTCTATTTAGACTCATTGATGATGGCTCATTTTTAATAATGGATAAAGTAATCTTTTAAAAAAATATAAAGGCAGTTCATGGAACAAAACATAATTAAACTCACACCTGGTATTAGAAATATCAAAGAAGAAAAACCATCAAACTTTGAATGTCTCCCTCAATAAAATGGTTTTTACGGTCTTGTGAAATGACAGAACTGGTACAATTCTATAGATAGGATATCTCACAGTCGTGGATTTATGTATTTTTTGGACTATAAGACACACTTCCCCCCTTAAAATGTGGGTGGAAATGTCTGTGCAGAGACATTTACATTCCATTCCATTACATTACATTACAGAGCGAATGTTGCTGAAGTCCAACCCACTCACCGGCCCCCACCCTTCAACCTCTACCTCCCAGCTATTTGCTTCCATACAGCAAACAGCCTTGTCAGCTTCAACACAGCCTGATTTAGCGCAAGCAGCTGATTGGTGGTTGGATCTACGTCCCAGAATACCAACGATCAGATGTTCCAGCTGCAGGGATCACCGCTGCACATCACCGCTCATTGCCACTGCCTCTGGATACCCCATATTCAGCCTCTGCACATCCCGTTTTCGGCCCATTCCATGTGGTGGGGATTGCTGCTACCGCCACCTATCCCTGCCACTTGGAACAGGCCGAAAATGGGATGCACGGAGGCAGAAAATGGGGCATGTGGAGGCAGCGATAGGTGGCAATGGGCGGTGATGGCGCCGATGGACAGTGGTGATCCCCGCAGGCTGGAACAGCTGATCATTGGTATTCTAGGAGGCAGATCCAACCACCAATCAGCTGCTCGTGCTAAATCAGGCTGTGTTGAAGCTGACCAGGCTGTTTGCTGAAAGGAGGCAAATTGCTGGGAGACAGAGGCAGATTTTTTTTCTTGTTTTCCTCCCTAAAAGATAGGGGCATCTTATAGTCCAGAAAATATGGTACCTCAGGCAAGGCCTATTAAATGTGAGTGGAGCCAGTTTTTCTGAGAATAGTTATATGCATAGAACTCTTAACTTCTGCTTCTATCTACGTTACTATAGGATAGTTGTGATATGAGTGATGGTCTCGATTACTATTGTTATTGGGGAAGAACGCTTAATAAGTTATTTGATGTATTTTACTGATAAATTACTTTTGGAAAGATTCTTTGCTCTGCTTATGTTGGGATAAGAACAAATGGACACCTAGACAGTTGCTTACATTGTGAAACCAAAGTTGTACAGCAAACTCAACCCTATAAAAAAGGGTTAAACTCAAAGTCAACCCTATTAAAAAAATGCAAGTTAATAATCTTATGCATATCAAGTGGGAATGGATAGCAGTAACAATTATTGTAGGAGAAGAAAAATATCTGTTCAGTTCTTTCCAGGTTGGACAGTGTAGATTGAATAGCTGCAACCCATGAAAGTGATTAAAAGTGAACTACAAATATAATAACGACAACATGGAGCATATTACACTATTCAGTATTGGAACACCAGGTTCATTGTGCTTCCAATAATATGAGTGGTCACAGTATGCAGAGAATTGTCAGTGCTTTTTTGACTATAGATTGCAACAGTATAGATGTAGACAAAGGTCCCAAAATCTCCTAAGGTTTTTTTTTAAAGGGTGTTTCCGTTTAACTTATTTCAGCTCCTCAATTTTGCCAGTAGCTTTTGTACAAGATAGACTTCGAGAAGGAAATGAGTTTTTTTTGAAGTAAACCATCTACTATCAGTTAATATTTTCCTCAGTTAACTTACTCATGAAGGAGAGAAATTTTTTTTAATAAGTAACTACTTTTGCCCTTGCAACATTAGCAGATTATTTTTTAGTAAGAGCTATAAAATGGTTCATATTTTCTCTTAATGTTTAAAATCTTCTTATTACTTTAAATTTTACAGTGCAATGAATTGAACAAGAAAAGCAGTCTGTGATACAAATATAAACAAGGAACTTGTTTTGGTTTTACTATGAAGCTTCATTTAATTAGTCTAGAAAACAATCATTCTAACATTCCTGGAAGTATATGCTACCCTGAGCTCCATGAAAAAATATGGGCTATAAATCTATAAAATAAAATGAATAAATAGATAACATCTGGTGGCTAGTACTGAGCAGCAGGTGAGAGTATTTGTGTTGATAGGCTTTGTTAGGAATGATAGTCACCTAACAGTTGGGTTGGCAATATATAAACCAGGATAGTTATTTAATACTGTTATATCTTTAAGAGAATGCTGTAATTGTGATTGGCTGAGATTCCTCCAACGACCATAAGATGGAGCTAGAAACCTGGTTTGTTCTCTTCTTGCATTTCCCTATTGCCTTTTGCCTGACTGTCATTCTGCTAGAATTGCTGTGAGTCTTGCAAACTGTTAGCAAACTCCATTTACTGAACTTTGTTTATAATACTGGACTTCATTTTTGGATTATCCCTGGACTGATTGTATTGAATACTACCTGCTTTAACCATGTATGATTTGGACTGTTTGTTGGACTTTGTTTACCCGTTTACAGGAAGTAAAACCTACATTTTGCTATTCAATGTATCTCTATGCTGGTTGTATGTTATTCCTCACCACTCACTACGTTTCTCTGAGCGCACTCATTCTCCTAACAGGGAATACCTCAACAGGCTTGCCTGTTTTTGTTCCTGAATCCTTGAATATTTTTGTCCATGTTGTACAAAACATAACAAAAACAAAAATCGTGAAATTAAGAGGATTGGAATGGAACCAAATCTAATCACATGAAAGCTTTATCTCTCAAGAATCTAACTGCTCATGAGGTCACTTTGACTGAATGTCTGGCTTCAAAAACTTTAAATAACATCCAAACTACAAACCTGAGTGTGAAATTGTCATGGGCAGGAAGCCATCATGTCTATCCCCTCCACAAATCACTGCTTAAATTTAAAAAACCTACACCATGGTTTTGCTTCTTAAGTATGGGAGAAAGAACACTAAGGAAGAAAAAATAAGAGAAGGAAGAGAAGAGAAAAAGCAGATGAATGACAAAATCCATTAATCTTAGTTGTTCAGCATCAGACACAGCCCTACTTTCACAGATCTTTCATATATATATAAAGGGTTATTTTAACCTTTTTCAGTCCAATTGTAGTATGATAGATGCAAAAACTGAACATAATTTGCTGTTGTTCCCTTGACAGAAAATCTTAAATTGTTTCAGATATTTGGATTGTGGGAAACAGTGGGATTCAGACCAAGCCTCTTATCAGAAATCTAAATAGGATTCAGAACAAACCCCTCTAAAAAAATAACTGACCACAGAAGAAAAGCAATACAGAAAAGTACTAAGGTTACTTTGTTAGTGTCGCTGAATCTTTGAATGGTCACAAAACAGAGCAGCTGTTAAGCAAGGATTGCATATAGGCTAATCAAAAGATGACAATGATGTGAGTGATTTACTTCCACACCTTTTGATCCAGGATAGGATGCAATTGTTTGATTGGCTGAAAGCCCTCTATCTGCTGCTTTAGCAGGAGCCTTCTTATTGTGTAGATGAAGGACAGTGCCAGAACAATAGATGGAACATCCACGAAGTCATGCAACATCCATGCATATTATTTATCTTTCATGATTTTTTGCAATCAGTTTTGTCCTCAGAATGAGTCTCAACCTGCCCTCAACACCACTGAGGATCTCATGTCCAATAGGTACATTCTGTTCAGAAATGTTAAATGAATTTCAGGCAATCTGGTAAAAAAAAGTTATGCTTTTTGTAACTACATATACCATTGCAAACAGACAGGATTGTGGGTATCTCCCTCTATGGGAGCATTCAAAGGATTACCTGCAGATTTTTTCCATTTCTGACTTGCTGTCAAGATTAATAATAATAATAAAAACACTTTCAACTTGAAAGTAAAAAAGAAGAAAAGCTGCTGCTGAGAGAGACCCCACCCTGGGAAATGCAAGAAATCTCTGATTTACATCTAAAGATGTTGCAGCACACACAACAAGAGTATTTATGGGTCACGGACACACCCTTGCTCAGCAAAACAACTTCTTTTTATGCTTGAAATGCTACAGGGATAAAAGAAGTCAAAACAAGTCAAACCAACAACTTCAAACGTGCCTTTGAAGCTAAATGCACCATGGACTGCATCAATGGTTCACAAAAGCATAAACAGTATGCATGCGCACACATATTTAATAGCATAAAGCATTTTGTGTATATGTGAATTTTAATGAGCTATGAAATCTCCATAAGCAAGAAAGCACAAGAGTGCAGAATGTAGTTATGAATAAATGATACAGCAACATAAAAAACTCTTTAAGAGCCAATTAACCAGAGTTATTCCTTGTTTCCGAAACGCACTCCAAAGTTAAAAATCACAGGAGAACCGACCAGATCAGAGCAAGCTATCAATGCAGATGTTTTTGTGGAAAGGGTAATAATAATAATTGAATTACTTTGATGATGTCTTAACGAAATTTGTGTCCATGTGCACTCTGTGTTCTCTTTTATTGTGTTGTGTAGCTGGTGTCTTTGAAGATGAAGACATCATCTACAAGGACACAAGCTATACGATGAAAAGAATGCATGTGCAAGTATACATAAGCATTAACTCTCAGCAGAAACCAACATTATGTATACATTCACCGAAGTAGCAAAGAAAAACTGTCCAACAATGTGCAGGTAGTCCTCAATTCATTACCACTCATTCATTTCTTATTTAAAATTATGATGACACTGAATGAGGGGGATCTTTCCAGTCACCTTCTTACACGAAAAGTCAATCAGGAAACCAGCAGAAAAAATAAAAAATTGTTCCTGTAAATTCTTTCTGCCACTTTTTCCCCCAAGCAGCCACACTACAGAGTATGGAATCCCAGGGATCTTGTATTCCTTAGCAAATGTCCCATGACCAACCATAAACCATAATGTGCACCCGCCTGCAGCCCCCATTGGCTCACTTGCAGCCTATGTTGACTTGCCTGCCCATGACCTATGCCAGCCAGCCTACCAATGGTCCCCAGTGCCGGTTACACTTCCTAATGCTTCTCCTGCAGCAGGCTCACACATAATTCCTTCATTCCCTATCTGAGACTCCCATATCTTGCTGCTTAATAGTATGGCAGCTAGGATAGCTGGGATTGCCATCACTAAGCAATACAGTCACATGATATCACCTTTATGACCACGTTGCTTCGAGATGGCAATGCTGGTTGTAGTTGCAGGACTACCTGTACATGTATGTGAAATTAAGCAAAGGAGTGATATTACCTCCAACGTTCCACCAACCATGTGATGGGTGAGTCTTGCCCCAGCTCCTGCGAACCTAGCAGTCTGAAAACATGAAAATGCAAGTAGATAAATAGATACCACTTCATTGGGAAAGTAAGTGTTCCATGTGTGCCTTATTTATATTATTTATATTTCACATAAATAAACACAATTTTTCCATACTGGATAATGGATTTTGCTATAGAATTAACAGATTATTTAATTGATTTTATCTATCTATCAGAGTTGTACATTGCCATTTAACTTTTTGTTGCTATGATGTTAACAGTTCAAACATTTAAAAATTGTAGTTTTTACATGTATACCGCTAGATGGCAGTAAAACAACTATTCTGTAGAAAATATATACCTGACAAACTAATATTCCACAAAAAAAATCAGAATAAGCAAGAGTTGCATGTTGCTATTTTCCATTTTTATTAATGATTTTCTTTTGTACAATATCTTTTAAAAACATTTTCTCTACTTTTATTTGTGGCAAAAGAGTATATTAGTCTGAATCACTGAATCAATTCAAATCAGGTAATTTATTACTGAATGTATGGATATTTAGGCTGATTTCTTTCAGTAGATTTCTATTTTCTATTAAGTCAAACATGTCTTTTTGTATTTTAGATATAGAAGTCCCATTATTGTTACTATAATAGAACGTATCCTTTCCCCATTTTCACATAAGATAAAATTAACTTTTGGTGGAATATATCTGTTTTAATGATTTCCTCTGTTGACATGTTCCCTCTAGAAGTCATTGTGCCATCTGCTGTCCATTTGTGGAATGGGAAATCATACTGATATTAATAAGTTTATTTCAACTCTTGGCTTCACATCAATAGATTACTACTCTAAACTCATTGAAAATGTAAGTATTTTGTATAATTTGGCAAAGTGAATCTTCATTTACCCCTGATTTCGACACATTCAGAGAGGAGCTACCATCTTCCTCCAAGTTGTCAGGCATCTACATTATTGGCAGTTGCTATTAATTCTCGTGAACAACATAAAGTACTAATTCCTACCAGTTTATGAAATGGAGGAATGTGGCTGCTTTAACTTACAGCATAAAAGATCAGCCAGTAGTTTCTTATCTAACAAAGAACTGGTTTGCTAAATATGTTTGATAATAGCTGTCTCTTTGTAAAGAATATAACGGGAATGATTGTAGGACAAGTTTTTTATTTCCACTCCAGTTTTTCTTGCCTAAAGGATAATTTCTGTAGCCAAAATGAGAAAGGCCAAAACAAAGCAGTGGAACCAGAATGAAAACCAAATTGGATTTAACGTAGTTTTAAACCATGCACAATTTCCCTATTTTCTATATATAGTTAGCTTTTTATTATGCTTGCTTTCTGGTGAACCAATTAAATATGTAAATACTGAAGATTGATGTACCCCATCAAAGCAAATATACTGTATTATTACATAATTAATAGACCTAATAGTAATAATGAAATTAGATGTAAATATTGCATTTAGGACTAAAGATAAAAATTTGGAATGGGTGTCTTCATAGGACACTGTTATGACTAGAGTTTAAACAAACAAAATAAAAGGTAGCTTTCATTCTTAGAAGAAAAAGCTATTTTTCTCTAGTTACCATAATAGTAAGTAAAGTATGTTTAAACACTTGGAATATTTCAGTCTGCCTTTTCAATCAAACTTTGTTGAACCATTGGTTTAGTTTAATTGGATTAAATTTATGGAAGCTTGCATATTTTGAATTGTTTCCTTGACATAAAATAACTTTGGAGAAATTATTTTCACATCTTTCAGACCGTGGGTCTCAACAAATAGATTGTTCATTCACCTGGAAGTGCAAATTCAACGGGGAGAAAATATCACTGATGTAATCGTTACTGGATCATTTTCTATATTATTTTAAGTTGATAACTACATTTATTTAACAGATTGTCTCATCATTAGTGGCGGAACTGCATGGAACCCAGGTTAATGGATTTAACAGTCAACAAAAGTAGGTATTAATATTAGCAGAACTAAGTAACTAGTGTGAATAAAGTTCTGTGGAACGATATTTAAGACTGAAACTTATGAACATTGCATGGACATATTGCAAATTATGCATAAGCATGGGGTTATTGAGGAACACATTACTTATAGAAATGATCTGTGTTGCAAATAATGTAAAAACAGCTGAAAGAAAATCCTCAAACTTTTTTGTGGTTCTACGTTTTTTTTGCCAATTTTACCATTGAAAAGGCAGGTATAGCTTTGTCATCCTTTGGACTTTCCTTTATCTCCCAGTTTCAGATGGGTTGCCTGCCTTGATTTTTTTTTTAAATGGAGTAGTAGTGCCTATGGTGGCATGATCAGGACTCATACTTAATGTTTTTAGAGTTGGTGGCGCTATAGTACAAATGACCAGCATATGACCAAATTTTGGAGAATTTCAATAGTTTTTTTGACAGCAAAGGCATCCATGGGAGCAAAAATAATAAAGATGGTGAGTACAGTCCATTGGTTGAAGTCCTAGCCCTTTTCTGTAAGCATTGACTGCTATCTTAATTCTTCCTCTTCACAGATATTAGTGTTAAAAAGACTTATTTTTAAAATATTAATATTAAACAACATTGTGTTTTCCCACTTCAAAATAGCAGTTTTCAGCAACTGATCAAAAGTGATTTGAGGAGTGGGAGGAAGCTTGAAGACTTAGGCTGCCATGGTTGCCATATAGAAACACCATGACATAATGGCTTCAAGGTATATTGGCGTAAAATTCTTATTTTTCCTTATTACTACATTTCTAGTTAGGTCAGCCTTCCACTAGCAGGAAAAGATTGAAGTTTAGAGTTGACTACTGAATCACTTTATTGCAGTCATGAACCAGCCTAAGTGTTTCAAATATTGAAAACTAAATTAACACTATCAAGCTAAATAGAAAAGGTATATACAAACAAACACTTGTCTAAAAGACAGTATTAAATCATAAAAATGTTAGGATGCTTGCTCAGGCTATGCATATATGACAAAACAGAAGAGATTAAAACGAGCAATCCTAGTAATATGAACTTTAAAATAGCAACATTAAGTTCAAATACAAACATACTGATAGATAAAACAATAAAATTATCCAAAAGGGATTTCAGGATTATAAATTTCTCATACAATGGTTTGTCAATCGCTTACAACGGGTCCCCAACCACCAGTCCTGGTCCGTGGATCATTTTGTACCGGGCCACAAAGCTTGGGCGCCACCATCTTGTTTCGACGGCGCTTCCGGGTTTTTGGTTGCTTCCAGGTTTTCGGTTGGAAAGCGGTGTTTGGGTGCTGAAGGAATCCTTGTGCCTTAGTTTTGTCGAAGAGGGGGGGGCAGCTTCAAACAAAGAGCCGTTCCGATGGTGGAGTCTCGCGTTACTGAGGTACTGGTCTGTGGAAGAATGAATAATCATGAAACTGGTCTCTGGTACAAAAAAGCTTGGGGACCACTGGCTTACAAGATAATAGGTATAAATATATATATGAATACATGAAATGGGTACATATAAGAAAAATAAAAGAAACAATAGGACAGGGACGGTAGAAACATTGGTGCGCTTATGCATGCCCCCAAAGACCTCTTAGAAAAGGGGTGAGGTCAATAATAGACAGTCTAAGGTTAAATTAAGTTCATTTGCTCTTAGTTAATCTGCTTGATTTGCACACTGCCATACAAAATCCGGCAGTCTTGTGAAGAGCGTAGTACATAGGAACTTGTGTGCTGTAAGTGTGCCGCTTTGTAAACAGAACTTCTTGACAATGTGTATTTAATGAACAATTTAAATATTTTTTAAAAAAAATGTTTATGTACTTTCCAAACTTGCAGTGACTGGGCAGTTAAAATGTTTCTTCATCTATGTAAGAGGTATAATTTTGTTTCTACAGCATCTCTTGTCGAGTAACCTCCATGTCTCTTCTCTGCGTACCTCTTATAACTCTGCCTGGTATAAAACCACTTCTTGAAGCTCTCCTTAACTATCATGATCATGGACCAGAAGAAGTGCTTCACTCTCAGTTTTTAGAAGCAGTGAATGAGGCTATATTACGGTAAGTAGGCTCCAAATTAGAAGATTTTCTTGTCTGTAACAAGAATGCTAATTCAATAACCCTATCTGTTGAAAATTAATTTTATATATCTGTGCTGGACTAAGAATTTATTGTGATCTATTTATAGTTTATGGACAAGTTCTCAGACATGGGTTTTGCTTATTTTTTTCATAAATTATCTTGATTATTCCCTCATGAGTTTTTGTGCGTTCTGCATAATTGATGCAGATGTTGGAAATCTGTTTCTACAGATGGATTTCATTTGGTAAATTGAAAAAGAATGTATTTTATTTGTAAAATAACTTGTTTGCCACTGCTGTGATGTTTTCTGTAAAGTCTTATTCATATATTCAGGAGAGATAAGTGCCTTTTGGCCACTGATATAACATTCTGCGTGTATTTTCTTTTTCCAGGAAAAAATAGAAATCTATATCACCTACAATAAATAGCAAATTCACATTTGATTTGATATTTTGTTCAGAGTTAGTTATTGTTTTGCACACCTATGTTTAAAGGGAAGTCTTCTTCAATCTAGGATATTCCAGTGTGATAAACTAAATGTAACATTATCACCAGCCAGTATGATCAATGAAAGCAATTATCAAATATATTTGGAGGACTCTATGATTATTTATGACTGCTCTAAAATGATTAGTTTCTCTTCCACTGCTTATCTCTTTGGTTAATGGGGGAGGTACTGGAAGAAAAGGATAAATAGGAATTCTAATAGGAATGTCTACCAACAAAGTTAATGGGGAAGCCAGATTCATTTGACAACCATGTTATAAGTATTCATTGACTTACAACCGCAATTGAGTCCTCAGTTTCTGTTGCTATACGAGACTTGTTAAGTGAGCTTTGCCCCAATTTGTGATGGCCATCATAAATATGAGTCAGTTGCCAAGCATCTGAATTTTGATCACGTGACCATGGGAATGTTGCAATGGTTGTGTGAAAAAAGTTTATAAATCACTTTTTCCAATGCCATTACAATTTCGAAGAATCACTAAATCAGTGGTAGTAACTCAAGAACTAACTGCAGTGGTTCCCTTAACTGTAGCAAGAAAGATTGCAAAATATATATAATTATGGATAAAAATATTTGGGATTATGTTAGTGTGTTGCTTGGTGACATAATACCTGTACTTTTTTATGCAGCTGATGCCTTGTTGACTGAGTATCCAAATGTGTGCTTTGTATAACGTTTCATACCTTGAAAAGGATTACTGCAGCATGATTATATACATATATACATACATACATACATACATAAATATATACATACATACGAGGGCTATCCACAAAATAGATTACGTTTTCATCTGTAGCAAGAAGGGGAGGAGCTAGCACGGCCATCTTTGGTCTGTGCGTCCGCAAGTTAGTCTGCATCTAGTTGTGCTAATAGGTTCGTATCGTTGCCCATTATTTCACAGCAAACGTTTGAAATGTGTGCTGCAATTGAAAATCCCGCGAATTGTGAGGTGCAATCAGTGATAAGGTTTTTGTTGGCAAAAAACCATAAACCGATTGAAATTTTTCGGCAGTTGTGTGAAGTGTACAGGGACAACATCATCACTGAAGATGTAGTGCGCCAATGGTGCATTAAATTTAAAAATGGACGAACTAATGTTCATGATGAACAGCGGAGTGGACGTCCGAGCATTGTGACTGATGATCTGGTCGCGAAAGTCGATGAAAAGATTCGTGAAAACCGCCGTTTCACAGTGACAGAACTTTCGCTTAGTTTTCCACAAATTTCACGCAGTTTGTTGCATGAAATTGTTACACAAAAGCTAAGCTACACAAATTTTGTGCAAGATGGGTGCCAAAAATCCTGACAGAAAAACCACAAAAGTCAGCGTATAGCCGTATCATTGACATTTCTGTACTCTTACGACAAAAGATGGAGATTCATATCTTGGTCAAATCGTAACTGGACATGAGACTTGGGTCAAACATGTGAAACAGTGAGACCAAATTGTAGTCTATGGAGTGGGGGCACACAAATTCCCCCAAAAAAACCAAGAAAATGTTTGCAAATGTTCTCTGCAAGAAAGATCATGGCGACTGTTTTTTGGGAAAGGCAAGGTGTGCTTCTTATCGATTTTCTGGAACATGGTGCAACAATAAACTGTGAGATATTGTGAAACGTTGCAAAACTAAGAAAAGCAATTCAGAACAAGGTATAGGAAAGGTTTTGTTTTTGTTTTTTGTTTTTGCATGACAAAAAATTTTGTTTTTGCATGACAATGCCCGACCACACACAGCAAATTGCACTCGAGAAGTCCTGAATGCTTTCAAGTGGGAGATTTTTCCTCATCCGCCAACAGCCCGATCTTGCACCAGCGACTACCACTTGTTTCCGAGGATGCAGACCTGGCTTGGAAACAAAGCGCTTTGACGACGACGTGGAACTGCGGGTGGACGTGACTGACTGCCTCAAATATCAGGCGGCTGAATTTTATGACAATGGAATTACAAAGCTTATTCACCGCTATGATAAGTGCCTCAATTTGTTTGATGAATATGTTGAAAAGTAGTATTTAAGTGTCACTTTCAAGTGTATATAATAAAAAAAAATTCCTATACTTTGTTTTTTTTTCTGTTGCAAAACGTAATCTATTTTGTGGATAGCTCTCGTACATACGTACATACATATTTTGCAAAGTGTAGCATGCACACAATAGATCATATAGCAATAGCACTTAGATTTATATACCACTTCAAAGTGCTTTACAGCCCTCTCTAAGCAGTTTATAGAGTCAGCATATTGCCCCCAATAATATGGGTACTCATTTTACTGACTTTTTTTACAATTTACTGATTTTACTGAAAACTGGAAGGATGAAAGGCTGAGTCAACCTTAAGCCAGTGAGATACCATGCTAAATTGGAGGAAATCAAAACCCTAAATATACAGAAATAAACTGTAGTTAATAGAAATAAAAGAAGAAGGGAAAACAAAGGAGATTTTGTCGGATAATGAGCAGGAATAGCTCATGGGGGGAAAAAACCAGGATTTTGCAGTTGTTACTCAAGTTTTAATCGTATGATGTTAAATTTGTGGAGGAGGAATGGTTAGCTTTTAGACCATTGATACATCTTTCGTTCCATAGTAAGAAAAAAAATGCAGAGGACTTGTTTCTGGCCATGCTTTGATTTTCTTACCAAGCAAAGTTTCCATTATATTAATTGCTTAGCTCCTTGCTATGAATTTCATCTTTGTTTTGAAATGCTGTGAAGTAAACTGTGTCATTGTTTTCTTAAAGACTGATATTTTAAAATAGGATGATGTGAAGTCCAATGGCTGTATAAATTTTATTCAAAATCACCATATCATTCCTCCCAATTTGGAATGTAGTTCAAAAATATCATTTGTAGCAAAGGAAACTAAAAGAACATTTCTCTTTGGACACGGATATAAAAATAAGAAGAAAGGCAAGAATTGCACAATACATTAGTAAAATGTATTCAGAAATCTCAACTCCTTTTTTAATATAGGAAAAATATCTCATTATCTGAAACTGCTGTCCGGCAATTATGGCTTCGTCACCTTCCTAGTCTGGAGAAGGCAGTACTACGAAATATTGAACAATTAATATCCAGTCAAACAAAGTCAATGCAAGAGATGGCATATGTGATAAAAGATTCTTTATTGGTGAGTATAGTCTGCTTGCAAGTATTGAAAACTCAACATGTGGGCTTTGGAGCATCTACCACCTCTCCCATCAACGTTGCAGTTTCTCATTATTATAATTTCAACTTCATGTTCAAAAGGCACAAATTCACAAATACTCTTATCTGTATAAGAGTATTTCAGTTCAAAAATTCAATTCATCCAATTAAAGGAAAACATGGAAAGGAGAGTGGATTGGAAGTAAGGAATCTCTTATACTTTCTCAGGAAATTGATCTCCCCCTTCTTTCCCTTAATGGTTTTTCTCTTAGCAAGATTATTTTTGCTAATAGTTTAATAAACAATTAAGTTGCCACATGTTCTTCTCCTTGAGTGCTCAAAATGTACCACATGTGCCAAGCCAATCAAAACTTCCTTGGGAGAACCAGCACAGTTCTTTGCTTCTTAGGACAAATAGCATTATAAACAATGAACCTTATAACATCAAACCAACTAGATTATCCTAAGCTCAGATAGATCTCCCATTCTGCCTTAAATTCTAAGTACATATTTGAAGAATGATGCTTATAAAAATGTTTAAATATTAAACATCAGGATTTGTCTCTTATATCTGGTGGGAGGAAAATACAGGAGAGAAGGACACCTTTCAAAAATAAAATCAAATTGTATAACGAAAGCAGTATGAATGTGATAAATTGTAAACATATCCAGAAAGACAGAATAGTAAGTCGTGATTTTGAAAAGTTTCTGTATTCTAAAATGATAAGATGACATTTTATGTTGCTATATGGTCCAGATTTAAAGATAAACAACAGTTGAATTTATTTTATATAGATATTTGTATATGTAATATATCTTTTCTTGTTAATTATATAGGAAGTTATTACTTTTAACTTTTTAAATTACTAAAACATATTTAGGATTGCTTTTCACTGTTTGATACTATTTAATGTGCTTTCCTTCCTTTTGTATGTCATCATTTTGACAAATGATATAAAAAACAAAAAAACCCAGCTTATAATTGAAATTAAAATGATTTAATATGAAAACATGACTAAGTCAATAATAGATATTATGTAAATGTTTTAGAATATATTTTAATTAAGTTGCCTAAGTGATATAGCAAATGTTATTCCTTAACATTTTGCAAGATGACACTAAACAGTATTTCAAAGCAACAACTTTTCAAATCTATTCTTGGTAGTGAAACATTGCTAGGTTTTATTATGGAAGAAATATAATATACAACACTTTTAAGTTAGGGTTCTAAATGTAATTAAAATGTGATGGTTTAGTAACTTCTGGTTTATACTGTGTGCTGCTCTTATGTTTCCATCCTTTTGGAAAGAGTAAAACTGATAATGAAAATTCTCTTGTTACCACAAACTGCAAAAAACTAATCATAAATGTCACACATATTGCACATAGAACAACTAACCTAAAATATTCTAAAATTAATTTTCCTGTGAGGAGTTGATCACACTACATCTTTCAAATGATTAACAGTGGACACCTAAAACTGTGATTTACTCACTTTGCATTGGATATCTTGCCAACAACCAGAGAAAGGATGCAATTTTCTGTGTGATGCTGTGAACAGTTAACTTGGTATTTCAGAGCCATTCATGCAGATGCCTGTTCATAAGCATCACAGCTGTAACTGAACTGAGCCTTTAAAAAAAGTTCTTTTAAACCCATAGTTCTTCTGTGTACAATTGTATTGGGTAAGCCTAATGACCATGTTTTGTAGCTCCTAGACTGACTTTGCAATAACATAAAGAACTTGAGTCTCAGGCCCACACATGGAGATAATAACTACTGAGTTAGCTTTTAGCTTGATTTCCCAGTTAATTTCTGTCTTTTAAGTACCAAAGGGCTATGTCTGGATTCACCAAACACTGTTATTTCCTGTTCCCTAAGGCCGTGAGAAAAATTAGATTCAGAAATTGCAACTTGAGAGAAAACCTGTGACAAATATGAATTGTACCATCTTTGGAATTATTCATTAATACTATTATTGGGAATCAGTTAGTGAATGATTAGTCAATTAGAGATAAAATAGTAGCTGTAATAAAGGGTTAGGAAAAATGTTTCTTTGTGCCAGAATAACAAAATAATAGTATAACAAAATTGGAAGGGAACTTGAACTCCCTGCGTAAGCGGAAACCCTATACAAATGGTTGTCCAATCTCTTCTTAAAAGTCCACAACTTCTGGAGGCAAATTGTTCTATCACTGTTCAAATTATTATTGATTCACTGTTCAAATTATCAGAACATTTCTCCTTAGTTCTGGTTTGATTCCTTCCTTGATTGGTTCCCATCCATTGCTTCTTGTCCTGCCTTCGAGTGCTTTTCAGAGTAGGTTGACCCCCTCTTTGTGAAAGCCCCTTATATATTGGAACACTGCTATCATGTTACCCCTAATCCTTCTTTTCATATCCAGTTCCTGCAACCGCTCTTCATATGTTTTAGCCTCTAGTCCCCTAATCATCTTTGTTATTCTTAGCATTCTTTCTAGAGGCTCAACATCTTTTTTAGATTGTGGAGACCAAAACTAGATGCACTATTCCAAGTGTGATCTTTCCAAGGCCTTATAAAGTGTTATTAATACTTCAGATGATCTTGATTCTCTCTCCCTGTTAATGCAGCCTAGGACTGTGTTTGCTTTTTTTGGCAGCTGCATCACATTGCTGGCTCATATTTAAAGATTGCCAATTAGGACTCTCAAGACCTGTCTCATAAAGTTACCACTCTCCACCTTACTAGTGCTGAAGAAAACCTTTAGAACTGCCACATTTTCAAAAGGTCCTGGAATTTTAAAGGCACATTTATTAGGCAGATACAGGTAGTCTTTAGCTTACAACCACCATTGTGCCCAAACTTTCTGTTGCTAAGTGAGACAGCTGTTAAGTGAATTTTGCCCCATTTTACAACCTTTCTTGCCATGGTTGTTAAATGCATCACTACAGTTAAGTTAGTGACACAGTTGTTAAGTAAGTCTGGCTTCCCCACTGACTGTCAGAAAGTTGCAAAACATGACACTGGGTTACTGCAACCATCATAAATATAAGTCAGTTGCCAAGCATCCAAATTCTGATTACATTAGCATGGGATGCTCCAACGGGTTTCAAATCCAGCGGTAAGTCACTTTTTTCAGTGCCATTGTTAATTTGAATGTTCACTAAATGAACTGTTGTAAATCAAATATTACCTGTATCACAGTTACTGCAATGGCAATAGTTCTGCTATTTAAAGCTCAGAATTATTTACTGAAACATTTACCACTTTTGACTAGTCAATAAATTTGGCTATTCTTTCCCTCCTAATTCCTGTTTCTGGAGTATAATTGATTGGGCATAATACCATTACATCTTCACAAAGGATATTTATAGATAGGAACAAAATCCTATATTTGCTAGCTAATTATATCCCAGGTGATAAGGGGAATTTCTTGTAGCTATTTGCTTGCACCTACAGACTTAAGAAGTAAAGGTGTTCTTTAGTGACTCGTGACTAAGTCATTGCAATTGTCTTGATATTATTAAAAAGTTGCCTTTTTCCCACTGATTTTTTTTACTTCTCATTCTAGCTAGCAACTCAGATTTTCCCAGGTGGTCCTGTATCTAAATAAAAGGAAGACTAGCCCTCTTCAACTTCTGAGATCAGCTAAAGTTGGAGGAGTGCAAATAAGATTGGAGATTGGCAAAAACAAATAAAACAAAAACCTCTCAAGATTTTGATGGGCTTAAGTCAGTTTAAATACAGTCAGATTTTGGCTGCTTTTGAACTATAGTCCACTAATTCATTCTATATTGCTAAGGCAATTTTCTGCTTTCAGTTTAGCCTATTCAGGATAATATTCTTAGCCAAAGTCTTTAGTCTTTTTTTGTTAGAGCTTAAATGGCAGCAAGGCTTAAGTTCTTTTAAAGGAATGTTATAAAATGCCAAAACTGCATGAGAAAATTTCAGTTAATCACATATAGAATTGGTAGATTCAAGTTCTAAAGCATATCATATTTGCAGAGCACATGAATTGTAAAATTATTCTGAGACAGCTTCCAGATAATTATTAAATCACTAAGTTTGGTTTTGCTCAGACACTCATGTTCTAATTACACAGGAATAATTAAGTAGCTTGTTTCCAGAAACAGTAATGTATTTAAAAATGTCCAGTGACCTTCATATCTAAACAGGATTTGAATTGCTGTTTCTTTTTGTGCTGTAATTACTTGGTTTTTTTTTTAACTCATTGTGTTGAATTCAAGCATTCTTTTTTTTAAATGCTACTCTTCTTGCAACAAAATATTAGAAAGGAGGACAATTAGCACTGTTAAGAAATGCTTGATGATTGTGGAAAATAAAATTGTATACTTTATTTTAAAAATACTTATCCCTGATGACCTGAAAATAAAATAATCTGCCTTCTCCTTTTTACACATGTGTAACAGATAAATTTATAGAATGCTTGTTTGATTAAGTTTTTTCCATCTATCCTGTTTAAAATGATAAAAAAATGATTTTTTTTTAAAAAAGACCTTAAGTTGCACATACAAATATGAGAAAAATAGCTGTAAATTCCTATGAACACTAGGTGGCACAAGTTTAATATGACAAAATAGTTTGGTGGAAAATTAAAGACACAGAAAAAGGTGCCCTCTAATCCTTCCAGTATGATGGTGGCATTTAAGAAAAAAATGAACCAAATTTTTAGAATATGGATGCTCTTCTAGCAGTATGCATTATAATATGATAAATATATCTAGGAAACCTATTCACATTGAAGTATTTTCTAGAGAAACATGAAAAGTTTTTATCCTACATCTGAAACAACTATCGTAAAACTCTTTAATATTTTAGAAGAATTGTTTTAATAAAATCCTTACAAGAAACTAAATATTAGCAGCACCAACCAGGTGAATGGTATGTTGTAAACGTCACTATCTTCATGTTGACATTTGGCAGCCATAATTAAGTTAAAGCTACTCTTTGTGCAAAAAGAGAAATTCATCCTCTTCCTGTATGGATAAAGGAATACATTATTCTATTCTGCACATTTTATCCTTCCACATTTTTCTCCATTTTGACCCACATGGAAAAGGAGCACTTTATTTCTGGAAAAGAAGAGAAATAAAGGATAGAGTTGCTCTCTATATGATTCCATATGAAAGGAAGTGAAGTGCTTTGTCAGGAAAGGGAGGAATTTCAGTGGACCCTATTTTAGGAGAAAAATAATAGGGGTAATAAAATTATAAGGAAGTAGACAAATCAGGATTTTACTTGCAAAGGTGTCTCCCTTCTGCATCTTTATGCTTTTCCACTTTTAGCAGTTTCAGTTTTCCACAATTTCAAAAGGGGTTTTGAAATACTGAAGTAAAAATAACAATAACCTTTTTCTTCAAAAGTAATTATAATAAAACCAATAAGATTCAACTCATAAAATGTTACTAAGTGAGGAAATCATAAAAAAATACTTGTAATGTGAATACTAGAAAAAGATTTTACAGGAAATGTGATAAATTTAATTTGGTTGTATTTAGCCTTAGATTGTGCTGTGAGACACAAGATAGTAGTTAGATAATTGGTAATGCTGTCAAAAAAGGAAGAAAATGATATGGGGCAATGGAATCTCATCCATGTAAATATGGCAATTCCATGCTAAAAAACACTCAGAATACAAAAACATTAAAGCAGGAATCCCATTTATATAACAGATAAAATGCGTGAATAGAATAGAATAGAATAGAATAGAATACTTTATTGGCCAAGTGTGGTTGGACATACAAGGAATTTGTCTTGGTGCAAATATTCTCAGTATACATAAAAGAAAAGATACATTCATTAAGAATCATAAGGTACAACACTTAGTGATAGTCTTAGCGTATAATAAGCAATCAAATCATACTAGGAAACAGTCAATATAAATTGTAAGGATATAAGCGACAAAGTTACAGTCATACAGTCACAAGTGGGAGGGAATGGGTGATAAGGAGTGATGAGAAGATTAATAGTGATAGTAGTGCAGATTTTGTAATAATTGAACAGTGTTGAGGGAATTATTTGTTTAGCAGAGTGATGGCTTTGGGGAAAACTTCTTGTGTCTCGTTGTTCTGGTGTGCAGTGCTCTATAGCGTTGTTTTGAGGGTAGGAGTTGAAACAGTTTAAGTCCGGGGTATGAGGGGCCTGTAAATATTTTCACAGCCCTTTTTTTGATTCATGCAGTATAAGCTAACAAAACCTGGATCAGGTACTCATCAAATAAGAGGAGCCTAATAATGCTTTAGAGAACAGTGATATTGGTTTCATAATAACACCTCCATTTAAAAGTAGTCTCTCCTAAAAAATAGGAAATAGAAATTGCTGGGGCAGTTCACATCTAATGAAGCTTGCTCCTGAAAAGATTAGACTGCTAGCTAATTTTGTTTAGCCTTCCTTACAAGGCTAGAAGAGGGAAACTACTGTATCTTAACTTCAGTTTCACAAAGTCTTGTTTAGTCTCTAGCTGAACAGAGTCAAGCAGCGCATGTATTCAGTCTCTGCATCCCATGTCTCTGTATATAACCTCTCAACTCTTTAAATTCTTTAAACAAGGAAGTTCAAAAGGTACTTTTCCATAAATTTACTTGAATGCACTTAGAAACTTCCTTTAGGCATCGTTGCTGAACATGATGAGTAGGGATTTTAACACCTCATCATGATCAACTTTCATCCAGTTTCTCTACTTTTTTAGAAAAAGACCTGAACAAAACTATTTACTTTGTATATCCATTAACATTGTACTCTTGCTTAACAGTGGTACCTGGGACTGCCTGAACTGCTATCACTAAACAGGGTCACATGTCATTGTGCTTTACAACCACACCACTTAGCAATTCTGTCCCAATTTCCTTTGTAAGCTATGAATTACCTCTAGATAATTTTTCTTTGAAAAAAATTATAGTTGTCATAAATAATTGTTTTATTATGGCAAGTGATAGACAGGCACCCATCTCTCCCTCTCAATATTTGTTGTTGTAGCTTGGCTTGCAGGTCCCAATCTGCATGGATTACTGTCTCATTTAGGCTTATAGCCCTAACATTAAAAAAAATAATTAAAAATGGTTTGTTCCAAATTCTCACTTTTCTATGAACTTGGCATTGAGTTCTGCTCTAGTGGAACACAAACATTGACATCCCTGAATATCTAATTCAATTGGAGCATAGTTCATAATAAAATAAACATTTTGAATGTGATTGTTTTATGCTAAACAAATTTCTCAATTTTATGTATATGCTTAGTAAATATATATTTGATTATTATTACTGCCAGCTTCATTTGCCTTTTAACGTCACTGTTTGGGAGAAAAATACTTTTTGATAGTAAGGCTAAACTAACCTGACGATAATCCATTTTTCTTCTTATTGTTGAAAACATGATTTTTTTCCCTACAAGATTCTAAATTTTTTATTTTTTTGCAGCACCGAGCTGCATGTCATCCAGCTGTCTTCAGAACTATTGATGAGATTTTCAAGTAAGTTTGCATGTATTTATGTGGAAGGAAGAACTATTTAAAATGATTAGATCATATACAGTTGTTTGAATATGATAGATACATATTTGATAGAATGAATTATTACATGTCAAGATTTATATATATGTATGTGTAGGCATAAGGATATTTTTTAATATATCTTAACCTGAAGCCATTATGATGGCCTACATGATGGCCTTTTTAAATGAATTTTTGGAATGATTTTTCTTCACAAAACTGCTTCAGATTCTTTTATAATACAGTTTTTGGGGTTATAATACTTATATTACTTACATAAAGATACAATGTAAATAAATGAACTTAATTGCATCATTCAGAAACCAAGCTGGATCTGAGCTAATAGGACTTAGGTGAAAAACTAAGAATTGAAAACTAGACTAGATTATTTTAAACATAATCCCCCCCCCAAACGGGAATGACAAATAACTTCACAATATTTCAGAAAAAAATGCATTTATGTCTTTCTAATCTCAGTGGGAATTAAATTGTATGCAAAGGTGAATTTATATTACTTATAATTAAAATAATGAGAATCTGAAAAAATGGCTAATTCTGTAGTACAAAGAAAAATTGCTTTTAGTTATTTATCTCTCTATTCAAGACTTTCATCATTTCTATATGAAATTGCTGATGGGGACTTGTAGAGCTGCACATCAAAAACATACTTATTGACTCATTAATTTAATTACACTTCCAGCTTCCAAAGCCAGCAGTATGTGTGAAATATTGGGGATTAAGAGAAATGAAAGAATATTGTAACGGAATGCACAGGAATGTTTTCTATTGCCATTTTCACCATTTGTTTAATTTTACAGGCTTATTTTAGTGTGAGATTTTGTAACTAAGAAACTTAACTGTGTACTTCAATTATAGTAGCTATAGTACATCATATAGTTTACTGTTGAAAAACAATGTTCTAACATCATCAGAAGGATTTCTTCTAACGCCAGTAATAGACAGGTTTTTAATATAGTCATATTCAAGAGCAAGCAAAATAAAGTTGGGTTTTCTTTACTTCCCAAGTGGTCTAAAAGCTTAGATGGGTTAAACCCAAAGGTTGAGACATGGGAAGAATGTTCTTGTTTGGGTATTTTTTGTCTCCTTCTGTCAGTTAACGACTGTGTGATTGGCACACTCATAATCTGACCTGTCGTAATTAAGCTTTTCACTGCTTAGGAATGCACTGCTGGAAACTGATGGAGCTCAAGAAATAATGACTGTAATGCAGGTGTTTACACAGTGCTTTGTTCAAGCTTACCATGAGAATAATAAGCAGGTTAGTCAAGTTGCTTTTTCATTATTTTTTTTAAAAATAAATGCTTCAAAATTTAGGACAAAAGAATCATCTTGAAGTTCAGATTGGTGGACAAGTATAACAACCCAAATAGTATCTTTAGATTTCAGTAAACCATTTCACTTTAAATGATATCAAATTTAAATTAGATGCAGCCAATAAATATCAATCAATCAATCTACATGTTACTTAGCTAATATCAACATTCACTACATATTTCAGTGCACATGTAATTGAGCATGGTGTGGAAACTTTAGATGCATCTTTATAACTTATTGGTCCATCATCTAGGATAAAATATAGCTATCTGTTTTAATATGAAGTAAGATGTTAATTTTTTGCATTCAGATGACCTTTTTTGGTCTTTTGATTTGGCATAAAACTGTCCTTTGGTTTGTATATCTTCTCTATAATAACTTTGCAATAGCTCCTATTTTGCTTTAATGAGTTAAAGTAGCTGTGAAAATTTAAGTTTGGGCCATACGAATGCTTCAAGATTTCCTCTGCTCAAAAATTGCTTGTAGTAGATGCTCCAGTGGACTTTCCATGTTGTGAGGGAAGTCTATTGATCAGTGGTTGGTTATATTGCAAATGATTCAGTAATTCTAATTAGCATTGTAATTAAATCTCTTTTTGAGTTCCAAAGGGTATTAATTAGGAGTAAAATTGTAGCTGTCTAAAGGCTAGGTCACACCGACCAATGGATGCAAAACGTATGTAAAAAGGACACAGCGGATGAGCAAATTTTCCATCCATTGTTATCCGCTCTCAAAAGTGCCCCAAATTTGCATAAACAGAGTGGACAACAAACGGAAAGGAATGGACGTGGGAGAGATGTAGCAGGGATGTAAAGCGGACGTTCGTAGGAAGCCTAGCGGATGGAAGCGGATGACACATCCGCAGGGCTTCCGGGGGAGAATAGCGCAGCGGATGCGTAGCGGAAGAACGGACGCGTTAGCGGATGCATTCAACGGACGCCTATAGGATGCATAGCGGATGCAAAGCATTCACTGCGCATGCGGGGAGGATAAATTGTGGAAGCTCCGCGGATAATAAAAGGAGGCAGCTCGCAAGCAGATCACCATTCAGAGGAAAGACCTGCTGCCAGAGACCATCTTGAGAAACACCAATGGGGAAGAAGAGGAAGCCTGTGCTACTCCTGCCAGCCCTGGCAAGAAGGACAGAACCACCATCTCCCACCCCTAGTGCTGACTCTGAAGCTGCTGGTGCTGCTGCTGCTACTCCTGGTGCTCCTGGTGTTGCTTGCTGGTGGTGCTTCTCCTGCTGGTGCTGGTTTTGCTGGTGCTTCTGCTGCTGCTTCTCCTGCTGGTGCTGCTGCTGCTGCTGCAGCTGCTTCTCCTGCTGTGTGATGGACCAGCCCCAGAGCCCTCAAAGCCTGCTGCTGAAGTCCCTGCAGCCCCTGCCAGAGGGAGGAAGAAGCAAGGCAAGGAGAAGGGGGAGAGGAAGCAGTACTCCATTCGCCGAGGACCATGAGGAGGAGGTGCTGGAATTGCTGAGGGAGAACGAGTACCTGTGGAGGAAGGGCCACAGGCTCTATCACGACACCAAGGCAGAAGCAAGCAGCGTGGGGACAGAAGGTGGAGAACCTGGGCTACACTTCAGATGTCCTCCTGGGTTCTGGAAGCAATGCACACCTGTATGGCAAGCTGCACCTGAAGAGATCCGGGGCCAGGGCCAGCTTCAAGCTAACTGACCCGGGGAGACCTATTGTCATGGCCAGGTGCAGCTTCCTGGAGGTGTGAGATCCCACCGAGGAGGCAAGCCCCTCTGTCAACCTCTCCCTCAGACAGCCCAACAGAGAGCCACTCCCTCTTCCAGCCAGAGGGACAGCTACGTGTCCAGGGCAGGTGTCCTTTGGAGGGCCTACGACGAGACTACCCCCCCGCCACAGCTGACTCCCCGTGCCAGAGGAATGGAGGATCCTGTCTCAGATGGAGGCAAGAAGAGGCGCCACCAGAGACCATACCCACCCCAACTCCACCTCCCACAGAAAGCAGGCAGAGAAGTGATAGACCGGAGGGACCAGAGCCACACTGTCCTCTTGGAGATAGGGACACAATCAAGGCAAGCACAGATCTCTACCAGCTGGTCTCACTTTACATACCCATCCTCCAACCGAAAGCCCTTCATCACGTTACGTGGGCCAGGACTTCTCATTGGACCATGCCGAGGCCAGTACCCAGGGGCAATGAAAGGGACAATCCACAGCTCTTCGCACCACCTCCAGGCCCAGCTGAACCTGCTGCTACCCATCCAGGTTCTGTTCCTCCACCACCAGCCGAGTGTCACAGCCCTTCCACGGATTTTCAGCAGCCCCTCGCCGTACCAAAGCCTACCACTACATGGACTTCCACAAGCAGAGGCAGCCCTTCCCAGTCCAGACCCAGGCTTCCTCGATGCGCACAGGACACCTCAGCTGACCCAGCTGCGAACGCAGACAGCCCCACTACAACTTCTTTTCCTCCACCACCAACAGCCAAGCCCTTCCTCAGAACATCTGTGTCATCAGTGTTGGCCTCACCATCCCAGGTCCTTGAGGAAGTGCCTCCTCCACCTCACGGGACAGAGTCCAGCTCGTCTGAGAGCTTCCTGCACACACCATCTTCCTGTGTACTCTCGGGCAGGCACCCCAATGCACCTCAGACCAGCACTCCAGCAACATCCACCTCCACAGTCCTCTGGCCCCTTTACATCTGAGACCCATGGGCACGCCTCAAGAGTGACTGATAAGAGTGCCAGAGACTGAGTTTGTTACCGTGCTCACCTTATCTTTGCTTAAAGACACTTTAACTTGGGGCATTTTGGTTTTTAATAAAAGTCATACAGTTGTTATTAATAAAGGTTATCTTTGCTCTCACACACTTGGTTCATATTTTTTACTTAATTAAAGTGTTGGGGGAAACTTTTGAAAAAAAACTTTGCAATCTTTGGGGATGGGTAAGGATAGCTGTGGGAGGTAAGGAGTAGCTGTGGGATGGATAGCTGTGGATGAAGCTGTTGGGAATGGATAAGGATAGTGTGGATGGGTAAATGATAGCTGGTGGAATAGGTAATGATAGCTGTGGATTAGATAGCTGTGGGATGGGTAAGGATAGCTGTTGGGATGGATGCTGTGGGATGGGTAAGGATAGCTGTGGGATAGATAATCCTCCAGGCAAGCAATAGTGGGGACTTTAGGGGTCCACCCGCCCAGCTGCCACACATATAGCTCCTTTTTATAATAACAATATTAATCATTGATCCACCACATTTCAACATAAACAAAACTATTAATGCCCCATTAATTTGTAAGGCCACTCAACATACCATGGCTACAATCTCATCAGTGTGATGAGACCAGGCTGAAGGAAGCATCCATTAAAGCATCTACCATCCTGTCTTGCCCACTCCACCTGCTTCAGCTTGGGGAGTTGCACCAGTGTTTTCAGAAGGTTGCGCTGCTGTCTTCCTTTATGTGGCTCTGTGGGGCCTTGCACATCCACAGTGTCTATCAGGTTTAGGTCCTTGCCTCACTCACCAGGCCCATGTCCCCATTGCCTTGTTTGGAGGTCCACGAGCCTGTTCTGCAACACTGGGGTAGCGGGTGCGCATGAGATTGTGCAGGATCAGCAAGCTTACCAGCAATCCTCCTCACGGGTCTCTGGGCAATGCTGCCATGGTGGTGAGAAGTACCTCGAACCTTGTTGGCCAGGATGCCAAAGGCGTTTCTCACGCCCTCGCCTTGCCCTGGACAGCCTGTAGTGAAAGATTCTTCCCTCACGGTGACGGTATCTGGAAGTGTAGGGCTTCATGAGGTAGGTTACTGAGGGAGAAGTGTGTCATTAAGACCCACGATGAAGTAGGGCACATGCTTGTGGTGTCGTTGGCAGGGAGGATCTGGATTCCTGGGAAACCCATAATGAGCGTTGCATTCCAAGCCCACCTTGAGGTCACTGGCGTTGTATATCTGGGCATTGAAGCTGGACCTGTTGCTGAAGCATCGATGTACATAAACTTGTAGTCAGCCACAACCATGGCAAACGAGTGATGATGCTGAAGAAGCCCTTGTAAGTTGAAAATAATTGGACCCGAGTTGGGTGGAGTTTGCAGGCACCGTTCTTATCCATCTTATGGCTCCAACGAGTGGGGAGAAGTTGCCACCTCTGATACCACTTCTCTGCAACTTTTCCCTCACAGCCTTCTTCAGTGTGGGAACACTGGAGGAGCTCCTCCACGTATTCTTCGATGATTGGCCTGCCACCACTTCTCTGACCACAATGCTGTGGTGTTGCTGTGGACCCTCCAGACATACTGCCATGTTTGCTGAAATGTGGTCCCAGAGGCCAGGTGCGCAGAGTCAGTGCCACCTCAAGCCGCGAGGGTCCAGCTAGACGCGAGGTTGGTGTTTGCCTTGGTCAACCTGGGTCTCAGACAACTTCGTCAAACCATGGCTGGCGTGGCATCTTCATAGGAAGGCGCTTGAAATCACGACGTGTCTTCAATTTCCTTAGCTCCACCATCAACTTGGCATAAGAGTCCAAACTCCGCTCTTCTCCCGGTCCATCGTCGGATCCCAGACAAGTTTCTTGCACGTTTCTCCTTCTTCTCTTGCGTAGAAAGGTGTACAAACAGTCTGAAGAGGGCTTGGTTCTTCTGTACAGAAAGCATTAAAACAGACAAAACGTTTTGGGATGTATCTCAGATATTTAGGATGTCTGGAGGATGGCTGAGTATGTGCGAAGGACAGCTTTTTCGTCCTTTCTATGTCCCATGCTAACTATACGCTGTGTGGATGTTCCGCGTACCTTTCACCCTTCCCTCCCTCTTTCCGCGTTCCATGGGAGCGGCATGTGAATTGGCGGATGTCCAGAGGATGCCGAGAGGATACATCGGACGTGTAACGGATGACCAAACAGACGTTAGAAGTTTGTTGCCCCGTTATTGTGTCGCGGATGTTAGATCGTAGCGGCGGAAAGTTCAATGCCCGCTCACAAGTTTTGTGGCAGCTCAAAACTTTTTGAGGTGGGATGAAAATAGCAGTAGACGGATGTTTTACGGATAGAGTGTATGAAAGATGTACGCAGTGAGTACACAACGGATGCATCGCGTTTTCCAATGGATGTCCGTTTTATATCCTCTTTGCATCCATTGGTTCAGTGTAACGGGCTTAAGTTAATGTGTATAGGTGCCACACCCATTAAGTTTGCTTACATGGTAGCAGCAAATTTTGCTGCCTTGGCATGAATGGGATGGCTGGGTGGAGAACTTAATTCCATACCCTTTAAATAGCCAGAAGCCAACTGTATTAATCATTTTGTTATTTATGTGCTTTGTTGTTAAGCTTTTTTAAATATGTTAAATATTAAAAATTGAATATGTTTTGGCATTTTAGTTATGCAATCCTTTTACTGTTACAATTTGAGGGAAAAATCTGGGATTGGTATGGTATGCAGGCAGACAGGAATGTTTTCTGGATTTCTATTTGTTCATCTTGAACAGACTGAGTTCTGTCCATCTCAGGATACGGGTTAGTGATGGCAAAACTGATGTGTCAAAGGTGACATGTCATGAACATTTTGGGTGACACATCCGTGCTCATAAATGGATGATAACTATTCTCAAGAGCATGTCTGATCTTAAGTGATTTTCGGAGGTTACAGAGGCCATGTGAGAATGAATTATGCTATTGTGAAGTGTACAGAGCCTCAAAAATCATAAGAAAATGAGATCTGCTTTTGCATGCTTTTCTGAGGCCGCAGAGCCCATGGAAGAGCATTCTCTGACACTGTTTTAAGAATGGAAGGTCTCAGGTAGGGACTGTCAAAAGAAAGAGAACCCCACTTGAAGGTTAGCAGTGCATAGCAGATCATGGGGAGCTCTGTGCCACCAAAACAATTGCACTTTTCTTCAAGTCTTGTCTGCCTTGGAAAATGGTGCAAAAAAGACTGTTTTGAGTTGCAGCGGTAGTGTCTAAGGCTGAAGTCAAGGCCTGGGCCTTGGTGCTTTCAGGCCCAGCCTTGGTGCTGCTACCAAATGCTTTTATTCAGAGTGGCCTAGATTGGGGGGGGTGGGGGGGATAGAGAATTGTTTCTCTTTTGTTTGAGGAAGTGTGTATATGACACACCAGTTCGGCATTTTCTAAATTGTTGACATGCCAAGCACCAAACCCCATCACTGATATAGTACTGCAGAATATTTGAGAGTTTCCTAAACTATATGAATAAACTACTAGCACGTGCCTTAACAGCATAACCTAAGCTTCCTAATATATTTAAGGCAAGAGATCATTCATGTAATCATGGCTATCCATTAGGAGAAACAAAAGGGAAAGTGACAATACAAAGGTCACAGTTATGCATATGAAGTAATTAAATCATTTGCTTCATGACATGACTGATCTAATCACTTAAATTGCATTATTCATGTGATATCTTGATGATGCACATGATTTCATCATGGCTTCTACCAGCTCCTTAATATGTACTTATATTTTAATATTTACTACCCATATTTGCTTGCAGTAATATCATGTGGTACAATCAAAGCAGAATGAATGAAAATGAAATAATTTTATAGAATTATAAAATATGTAATAGAAGACTAAGGCTAAGATCTTAGTCTTCTTAGTCATATAATTATCTCCCATGTTGATTTGTTTCCTACCATCATGTATTGAAAGATTTGTCCTTATCTGATAATCATTGATAAAGGATAAAGCTTTCTTTTTTTAACCATTAAAAAAACTACCATAAATTCTTCAAGTAACTTCATCATGTGTTGAAGAAATTCTTTATTTTTTGCTGCCTTACAAGCAGTAATTCCTTCACAACTTTCATTTAACAAAAAACTTTTATGATTTCTTATCTTGATTTACAAACATTATAGAACAAGGAAGTATAATTTATTCATCCCATTATGTACCTTTATTTCTAAACAATGAGTCATATATGTCATTGCATTTTGATTTACCCTAATTCAGAAAATATTTGAAGTGGGATTTCTAAACAATTGTTGCTGTTTGCCCCTGTTGCAGAATTATTTTTTATTCATCAGGTGGTTCACATGGATTCTTATGGTTATTTTGAAAATTGTGAACTTTGAAAACCTTTGCTTCCCATTAAATGGATGCTGATGCATTAAAGTAGCTTTCCCCAAAAATGGTGAACATCAATTATTGGTTGTAAACTTTATAACCCAAATCACGTAGAAACATTACTTGAAAGCAGCTGCATAGTAAAATAGCCTTTCTTACTCCATGCTACTATATATTTGTAGAAAACCTTTTTTTTTAATTGTGTCACAGAGAATTGAATGGCCAATTATACAATCTCTTCTAACCTATTTCTGTACAAGTATTTATACTGTAAGAGGGCATCATTGTAAATGCAGATTGGCCAGCATTTTATCAGAGGATCATAAGGGTGCTGCAATGGTTAGAATTTCAAAATGTAATAGAAAGTTCATTGAGGAGTTGTGATCTATACAGCATTGCAATAATTTTAACCAGAAATGTTGGTTTCCTTAAATACAGAAAGTATTTTTTGTGCTTTAGATGCTTATCTTCCCTTGTGGTAAATTTTAAAAATTGTCATAAATTGGTTTAGGTCCATAAGATGACTAGATTTTTTTAAAAATAATTTCATTTCAGCATAAATTTCCACTGAAGGCCTATTTTCCTCATAATCCACATTCACTTGTGATGGCTCTTCTTAAATCTCCTTCAGGTAAGCTTACTTCCGTTTTTTTGTTGATATGAGTTCAGTAAGCAAACAATATTTTGTTATGCTTATATCTCCCATATTTCCATCAAAATATGCCTGATACATATTCATATTTCTCTTTAGATTTGCCTGATAATGGTGTATATCAGCATTTAGACCACCTTGCTGGAATGCTCAAAACAACAGTAGAGATCAAAGGCTCTGAGTAAGCAACAGGATTTCCTTTCTTCTTTATTAAAGATTGTCTTAGCTTGTGAGCTATATTTTTTGTATTTTGCTACCATGTATGGGAAACAAACTATTATTTTCAATGCCTTATTTCCATTACTGTAAAATTAGCACTATTGCATATTACTATTCCCATTGATCTTCAGATAAAAACTTTGCTAGTTTTAATAGTTTCAGTTTAGAGCCTTCTGAGAACTTGTCATATTCCAATAGAGTAGTACCTTGGTACTCAATTGCTTTGAAACTCATTGAATTTGGTACAGCCCATTTTGACACGAAAACTTTGTCGCAGTACTCGTTTGTTTGGAAGTCAATACACAAGCTAGAACTTATCAGTGTCAGCTGTCTTGTGACTCAGTACATTATTTCTTATGGAAAACAATTATTTGGTACTCATTGCTTTTGGTATTCATTGCACCTTCTGTATCCAATTAACAATGAGTATCAGGGTACCACTGTAAATAGAAAAGCTAATGCACATTTTGATGTTATTCCAGGTCTTTGGATGAACTCTTCAACAATTGGTTTTTGTTGATTCACTTTGGAGAATGGGCTGATCTTACAGCAAAGCAATTGCTGTTGTCACAGGCAAAGTTTTCTAACTTGTTGTGGCTTTTGGTATTTTACTATAGTCCAAACAACATGAATCTGCAGAGAACTCAAATAATGGTAAGAAGTTCTAGCTATGGTAATATAATATAATATAATATTATACCGTGTTTCTCACAAAATAAGGCCGGGCCTTATTTTTTTTTGACCCCCGAAAAAACGTCTTTTCGGGGGTGACTTAAATTTCCTCTCCCACCGAGCGGCCCACCAAGAGACTTCAGGGCAGTCTCTTTCCGGCGATTGGAGCTCCCCAAGTGCGGTCAACAGTCACTTCGATCGGCCGGTAGAAGTGGCCAGGGGCGAGTGCAAACGCACACTCCCTCGCCGCGAGGCCGCTTCTCCTGCGGATCGAAGTGACTGTTGACCGCACTTGGGGAGCTCCAATCGCCGGAAAGAGACTGCCCTAAAGATGAGGGGACAGGGAGCCATGCATCGCCCTGAAGCAGCTGGGGACTGTGTCCTCAAGGGAGCTAGCTTTCGATCGGCAGATAGAAGCGGCCTCGTGGCAAGGGAGTGTGTGTGTGCGCTCGCCCCTGGCCGCTTCTACCGGCGATCGAAGTGACTGTTGACCGCACTTGGGGAGCTCCAATCGCCGGAAAGAGACCTAAAGGTGAGGGGACAGGGAGCCACGCATCGCCCCGAAGCAGCTGGGGACTGTGTCCTCAAGGGAGCTGTCAATCGGCTGATAGAAGCGGCCTCGTAGCGAGGGGAGTGTGTGTGTGCGCTCGCTCCGAGGCACTTCTACCAGCCGATCGAAGTGGCTGGTGACTTCTGCCTTCAAAGAGAGCTTCTATCAGCTATCAGGGTATTCTGGCCTAGGCTACCTGCAGGGCACTCGTAAAGGCAGTTTTCTCCACCCGCACACCTGCCCTTTCCACCACACACCCGCCCTTTCCCCCCCACACCTGCCCTTTCCCCCCATTTCTCTTCACCTCATGAAGTTCTAACAAACGATGTGAAAAATGGCGGGAAACGCATGTTTTTAATAGGCCTAAATTATGGGGGCGGGCTTAATTTCACCTCATTGCCTAGAAATCATGCTGGGCCTTCCTATTGGTGGAGGCCATATTGTTGGAGAAACACGATATATAAAATAATGTTTTGAAAAACAAAGCAGATTTTTTGTGACAATGCTTGCAAAACAGCTCAGAAATCATTGCTAAAGCATCCTTCATTAGCTTTCTTTTAAAGTCTTCAGGAATGAAAAATAAGAGTGGTTTAAAAGATTAGATAAATGAGAATGAGATGGCCTAACAAAAGCACCCATAGCCCCATGGCTTGTATAAGATCCAAGATTTGTATTCCGTCAATTATATTCTCTGATGGGTCTTACTTCTAAATTATTTAGTGAGAAGATTTTATGGCCTTTGAGAGTCTCATTGTGTGACCGACCATAGGTTTAAAACTTTGAGTGTTAACAAGACAGTAGTTCTACAATGATCACTAATGGTGAAAGTAGGTTAACTTTATATATCATATGTGGCTTTTTCTGGTATTATTTTGCCAAATACTTTTTAATATAAAGATGGGTGGTATTAATATAACTTTTTTAAAAAATAATTTTAATATAAAGGGTGGTGCTATTATTTTAGTGATATTACTGAATTTTATCCTACCCTTAAAATGGCTTACTTTAAAATAAGTAAAATGTCATTTAGCTGAAGTAGTCTTGGGTTACAAGAGCAAATGGGACCAGAACTGTTGTTGCTAAACGATGCAGTTATAAAGTACCATGTAAGATGGCCACATCACTTGGTAATGGCAATCCCAATTATTATCATAACTCCAAGACAATGCAGGTTATTTAAGTGAGGTCATGTGACCATGACATAGCAAGAGAGAGGGATCCCAGAGAAGCAAGCCAGCAGATGGGAGAGGATGGGTGCAGAAGTTGGATGAAGGAGCACAGATGGGTAGTTATTAGCACCCCACTGAGAAGGAAAGGCAAGAATTCTCTGCATGCCATTCCTGGGTGGGACAGCCCCCCCTCTGAGTAGCAAAGTGGGAATGTTTCTGTGGTGCCTCCCCTGCACCTGGCCGAATACTTGGTAGTAATTGCTGGTGGTTATTTGATTATATCTGGAGAAGGTGGGGGTACTGTGCACATGTGTAACATGACCTAAAGAGGCCCCACACCATAGTTCTTGAGGTCAGCTACAGTTAGCAAGCCCAGCAGAAGCAAAGAAGATGACAAAGATCTTCTGGGAGTGGCGATGGGAGGGGGCATTGTAAATGCCAGTTGGTCAACATTTTGATCATATGATCACAGGGATGCTGCAATGGCCAGAATTTTAAAGGACAATTGTAAATCCATGTTTTTCAGCACCATTGTAACATTGATCAGTCATTGAACAAATAAATGTAACTCAAGGACTACTTTCCCTGCATTCTATTATACAACTGAAACACTGTGTTAGGATTCTGGCGGTTACCCCAGTTAAATCATGAATCTCAAGCCAAACTTCCAAAAATTTGAAAGGATTATTGGGAGTTAACATGTCTGGCACTGTCTGTGTGTAGCCGACTCTGAGAGACATAATTGTCACCCTTGACCTTGGTTTTCCCCCACCCCCTGGGTGAATTCATATTCTCCAATGAGACACATCCATAGCCAAGAGTCATCAATCATGTTCTCCAGTTAGAATTTTGCTCCACAGAAACTTCAGTCACCTAGTTACTATCTTTGAAAAACTATTTATGGAATGCACTTTCGCTTTCCAAGCTGCTACACTGCTCTTTCAAACCCTTTTCACCCTTCCCTTTCTGTTGAAACTCTAAAAAGTCCATAGAAATATTTTGTGAGTTGACACACTGGTCTAAAGCAGAATATTTGTCTTTCTCTTTATTTTTCTTCTAAATTCTTATTAAAACATTCTCATTCCTTTTGTCTCTTTCACATTTTTCAGAGAACTGACAATTGGGTAATCCATTGGCTCAAGGCCAGAGAGCAGTTAAGTCAGTCAAGTTGCAATTTTCAGGTGGTCTATGTAGTGATGACAATTGAACATTCCAGTGCTTCTCTCAAGGGTAGACTAACACAACAGTTATTAATATTTATGTTTTGATTGCCCTTCTATGGCATCTATGCTTAATATACATTATAATATTCATAAAAAGTCTCCTTGGATGGATGGGAACAGCTTTACTGAAATATAGTATTAAATACATAATTGCGAAAGAGCTACTAGTAATAACAGAATCTAAGGTTGTCTTTGGCTAGTGGAAAATAGCACAACAGTTGGCACCACAAAATATTTGTAATTTCTGTTAATGTTACTTGCCACTTCCTTTGCTTCCCAAGTCCTCTTTCATTAAATTATTGTCAGGGTTCCATTTGCACCTTTAATTTCTGTAACTGCTCATGTCCTAACTTAACATTTTACAGTAAATAGTTTCCATCCCACATTTCTTTTTCTAAAGTTGCAACCCAGATGCCTAAAAAATTAAGGATAAAAGGGTTTACAAAAAAAAGCAATGTCTGCAGCAATTTCCACAGAGAAAAGGAATATATTTAATCCTTGAGCAGACTAAAAGAATGAAACTGCCATGAAACATATGAAACTTTATAGAAGATTAAGTTTAGAAATGAATTTCTGGGTAAATTACTGGATGTGGAAATTATCCTGAGCTAAAAGTTAAATTATCTGAGTAATTTACATCATGCATTTCAAATAATATAGTTTATAGCAAGGCTACTTTGATTTGTTATTTAGTGTAAGAGCAGAACAATTCTACTTAAATGTCAAACAAAAATAAGTTTCAGAAAATTTACTCCAAAAATGTGTTTGAAAGAAATGAGATAAATTGTCACTGGTTTTTATGCTCTGCCTGCTTGCTTATTATCGTTGTTTCTTAGTGTTTTCTACATAGCATTTTATATATAAAATAAAGAATATGTATTCCATCTTCAACACCATTGTTAATTTTTATCCTATCTATTAATGGTGGTTTCCCTTTTCTCATTTGCAGAACGTGGGCCAGCATTATCAGGGAACTGAAACTTATATTTGTATTTAAGCCTTTCTCTTGTAGGTTTCTAGAAACATTGGTGTTATGAATAATTGGTATGATAATTGAGTGAACCATGATTATTTCTGAGCGACATGGCTGTATTCTATCCTGTTTGAGAAGGCTAGCTGATTTGGAAAGCAGATATTCAAGAAGGCTGATCCATGGCTGTGGTCTTGCTGCCAGATATAAATGTATTTTACTGACTAATGCAAGTTCCAAATTGGATCTAGTCATGAATCTAGCTGGTTTCTGTTACATCCTTCAGAAGTTCAAGAAACCAGTCCTAGCTACTTCCTTGTTCTGGCTACCTTTGAATAATCTTATTTCTTGAGAAAAGTAGGTCACAAAAAGGCAGACGGTTACAGTGTAGATTTCAGCCACTATGATCTCTAGCTTAAGCTGGCTTGCATGACTAAGGCAGGACTAGAACATATAACCTCCTCATTTCTAGCCTGGTGCCTTAACCACCACACCAAGCTGGGTCTCATAGGTCGATTAAGGGCTGACATCCCTTAAAAGCTGCCTTTTGGAGTTTGGGTTTGCCTATTTTGATTGTCTTCTTTATTTAATGAATGTTATTGTTGGGTTTTTAAGTTATGAGTCACCAAGAATCTGTATTAGATGGTGGCAAGGATAAATATGTTATATGTAAATATTTGACTTTGGGCACAATTCATGAAATACTATATAGTGATTGACAATAGAAAAGGAATGGATTGTGTGTTTAAAAATAACTGTGAGATAAAGATATTTAAATCAGAGATTTTCATATTGATTTTTATTTCTTTTCTATCCCTGACATGGTTTTTATGTAGTAAATATTTCAAGTTATATCTGGCCAATAATTTCCTTTAATGCACAGACCATCAAATTTTGCTTCCATTTTGGCTCCAAAAGCTGTTTGTTCTAGCTGGTTGAAGAGGTAAAAAGGTGGGGAGGGAAACTTTTGACCACAATACTAGGAGGAAGCCAAACGCTTGCATTCATATCAGAATTTTTTATCAGAAGAAGTCAGATTGCATGGAGTTTAATTGATTTGTAGTTGTAACATTGTGGTGAGCCCTCAAAGAACCTTCTGTTCTTTTCCCCACAAATAACAATGTACCTTCATTCTTTCTGTAGATTTTGCCACTTCCCTTTATTAACCCCCCCTCCACCCACCCCCAAGGTCAAATTCTGGATCACGGCCTGCAGTGCTTTAGTTTTTTAAGACTAAAGAGACAATTAAAAAAATATATTTTGTGTCTTTCCTCTTCTGGCCCACAGTTGCCTTCCCTTCCCCACTCTTACTTTCCGTGTTACCAGCCTAGGAATCCAGTCTGTACTTTTCTGCAAATTTCATGAAATGAATATGACTTTTATTCTTCGGCTAACCCTTTAATTCCTTCCAATTATTGTCAACAGGTAGAAGCTAGATCTGCATGTGACTATCTGGCAAGCCTTTCAAGGATGCCAACCATTTCTGTTACAGACTTACAAACTTTATTCAACAGCAAAACCACTCTAACTGCAACCAAACATATTGTTATGCATCTGATTATCAGTTTTGTGCTATTTACTCCTAATGGACACAGCATAGCCAGAGAATTGATTGCCTACGTAAGTTTTATTTTTCCCTAATAACAAATTCCTGTACTGAAAAAAATAAGTAATTTATATGTCTCAATTTTTCCACATGGTACTTTCTTGATGTGTTTGGCTATAACCTCCCATCACTCGAGATAGTAATCATAGATCAGAAATGGGAATTGTAGTGTGTTCTTGCAATTTGAAATGATAAACTGGTTTTGACGAAAGGGATAACAGTTGTATGTTTTTTTTTCCCCAACCTTCATTGGATTTAATTTAATTACGTGCTTTATTTAATTTAATAAACGTGCTTCGGCATGTTTTATTGCCGCTTAGCTCTTGAAAATATTTAACAGAAGATCCTCTTTGTGGAATAATTCTGGTTCCCTCCACACTGGACAGAACAGAAACTAGTCAGCAACAAACATTTCTGCTTGAGAAATCATTAAATACCCTTTCCCTATTTTGAGTCCTTTTTTGAATGAATGAGCTTTTTTAAAAAAATGCTTTCTCTTTTGGTCTGTGAATATCTGTGAACTATTTAGCATATTAGAAAGCAGGAAAATGTTTGCCTGAACCAGGAGGTGTAGTATTTTAATTTTAGTTTTTTTTAATTTAATTTTAATCCCTTCCTCCCAACTTCTTTCAGATTCTAGCTGAAAGTGATGAAATCCCACAAGTAACTGGACTTCTTATCCGTATCTCAAATACAACTAGCCAACTTGGAGTGAAATATCAATGCTCTGTAAAGCTAGCAAATGATCTGCTCCAGGAATTCCAATATAGTCCTTAACAATTCAGAATTGTGGAAAAGAGAGAAGGTACCTGTTTTCCAGTTGGGCATTTTCTGAAAGAGTCTGGTAGAGAAATCTGTTATTTGTAATCTATATATTATGACATTCATGTGACGTCTCTGCATTTGCAGACGTATTTTCAAAGTTACTCTTAAAAGTGCATTGTAAAGCTGTTTTGTCTTTGTGAGAAAATATTTTAAAAGTGGCATTATTTATTGATGCCATCATTTATAATCTGATCAAACATCTTATTTCTGCTATACCACTTAATGGCATCTCGGCCCCATTACAAACACATGATTATTAGTGAGTCCTTTTTGAACTAAATGTTTCCATTAGATCAGTGACCAAAACACCTACTTGTGTTTCTTCTAACTTGTTTTTCTTCAACAGGAAGCAAATATCATATTTTTTTAAAGTGGCATTAGTCAGCAAATGTATTTTCCTTTCCTGGGGCCATGGACCACAGACCTTTCCTGAGCTACAGACTTTGAATACTGCCAAGGAAAGATTTGTGCAATTTAAAAATTGATTTTTTAAAAAATCCTTTCGTAACAAGCTGCTATTAAAAATTTGTACATTCAAGGATAAAAAGTCATAATGTCTCCCAATTTGCAATTTAAGAATCTTATCTCAATCTCATAAATAGAAGATTTGTTTGGAAAACTCTCACATTTTTTAAATAATGCACAAGAAGAACATACTTCCTGGAAACTACACATTTGGATTTTTAGAAGTTTCCTTTAAGGCCTCTGATTTAAATCTTCTCCCACATAAGAATAATGGAGTTCTTATGCCAACATGTTTTTTGAGGAATGCATTCCAAAGACAAGCAGGAGAAAAAGTGTACCCACAAACATTAAACAATGATAAATGAGAGCTACATCAGAATTTCATTGCTGAGCTGTATATATAAAATCTGGCCATTCTGCCCCTTGCACTATGTAACTGGTGTCTGATATATGGTGTTCTGGATTTCTTAATTTATATAAATTCAATTATATATCAATTCTGCCAACTAGCCCTTTAAACCTAGGAAAAATTATGAAATATAGGGATTTCTCTGCCCCTTAGACTATGTAACATATTTGCCAAATTAGGATCTGTTCCTCTCACTCCTGGAAATAAATAATGTGACTCTTGTAGAATTGGACATTGGCCATCATTCCACAGTTAATCCTTCAATTTGCAACCATTCCAAATTATGAGGGTGCTGGAGAAAGATGCTTAGGAATGGTCCTTGCCCTTACGATTGTGATTAACATCCAAGCACTTGGCAACCAGCATATATTTACAATAGGATCACATGATTGCCATTTGCAACTTTCCCAGCTGGCTTCAGTCAGTCAAAAGGAGAAACCTTTGCTTAACGACCATGATTCGCTTTATAACCATGGCGAAAAAAGCTTGTATAATCGGACGTGATTCATTTTAACAACCCCAATGCGTAACCGCCAAAGTTCCCATCCCAAATGTGGTCGAAAGTCAAGGACTACTTATTGTGTATTTCAACATCATCTCCTAGAGGAGATGATTCATTTCAAAGTACTGATTTTACCAGTCTTTTTTCTTCTTCTTCCATTTTAGAAATTACTGTTTCTTGCAGTAATACTTGTGGAGCTTTTCTAGATCACTAATGAACTCAAGTTGCATTTTTAGATTGCTGTTTTAAGGAAAGTTAGAAAAACAGCCTGTTAGGAGGTACCTCAGGTGCTCCTAATTCAGAACCACATATGTGCTGTTTCCTATCAAGCTGTCTAATGCTTGAAAATTTGACACACACACCCTTTTTTAAAAGGCATGTTCATAGTTGCAATTTAAATGCTATCTTAACATTGATTCTGGGAATTTGCACAGGGGTGGTCCATTTAATACCAAATGCCAGAACAGTTTCCCTTGCTTTTTCTGGCTGTATTCCTTCAACCAACTGTCTAAATCTATAAAAGGTGTTAAAAGCCCTTGAGCTGCTTTCTGAAGGGCTTAAGTATACTCAAACTGACTAGGCCCTTTTAATGGCCAGCATTCTACAAACATCACAACTGTGACTGAAGTCTTGCATCCCCATTGCCATCCTGCCAACTAACAAGCAACCTAACCAACTTTCAATTGACAAGCAGCAATCCTTCAGTAGTTGATTTCTCCCTAGGCTGTCATTTTGTTTTAAGCAAGAGTAAAGTATAGAAAAAAGAAATTGTTTTACAAACAGCTAAGGGCTTTGCTTTTCCATATTAAGCTCTCTTATAATTAATCATAGTTCTCTTTAATTGGCTAATGAAAAATAATGACCAGACTCAAATTAGCCTATTTGAATACATTACAAAAAGACCTTGCTCTCTGAAGGCGGCTGGCTCTTCAGAGAGCTAGAGAAAGGTGGAAAGGGAAAAAAAACAAACACCAGCAGCAGCAAAGTGGATGTACTGACTTACAGTGGCAATGAGTATATCTGTTGGAAAGCCTGAAGCACCAGATTAGGGACAGATTGTCAATCAACCTATCAGATTCTCTTGGGCTCTTTTTGGGAGGAAGAACACTATAAAATAAAATAATTATCACAGCATAAGAACTGGAGGAAAACGTAATGTCTGCATTTGGATTAAGAAGATGTGTGTTGTCACTCATCTTCCATGCATTAACTCAGAAACACAGGTCTATACACAAAAGCACTAAATATCTGTCATTTAATACTTTAATATGTTTTACAAGGCAGGTTATATAGTCTTATTTTTATATCAAACAGAACCCAACGAGTTCTTATTCAGAACCCAAAACTGTTGAATTAAAATACCCAACAAAAAGATGATGATGTTACTGGCATTCAGTTTCTCTTTTCTAAACTTACATTAATTGATCTTGTGAGCATCAAAGAATTGTTATTTTGTACTCAACACTACTAAATGCATGTCCGATGTCTTTGGCATTAAAGGGAATTAATTAGCAATATCCAAACAGGTCAACAGAGGTCTCTTTCTTTTTCAAATGGGAGAGCTGTGATGGAAGTGGATGCACATTTAAGAGAAATTCTTGAATGTAAAATTGACTTTTACCAAAAGTGAAATATTTCTTCTTGGATTGTTCTTATTTGTTTTCATGGGTTTGTTCTTAATAATGTATGCTATCCAGAGCTTTTATGGAGTTTTTTATAGTGTTCTACATTTGGCAAAACAATCATCTTAATATAGTTTAAATCATGAGACAATTGTTTTCTTTGTAATGTTTTACTTTCTGAATTCCCTTAGTCGGACCATTATCTTTCACAGTGGCATAACAAAATGATGAGCTGCTTTTCCTTCATTGTCCTTTGCAAAAGGCTGTGAAATAGAGCACAACCTCTTTCAAGAATTGTTTGGATCCTTTCTTGAATACATCAAAAGGTCTACAGTAAGAGCTATTGCTGTAGCTCAGTAAGAGGCCATGCAGGCTCCAGATGTCTGCAGAGCTGAATCCAGGACTGCTAGCAGTTTAATTCAGCTGATTAAAATTTAGAAGCATTACTTTGGTTTAAGAGACAAAAAGAGGTAAATAGAGTTACACTGACTGGATACATGCATGAGTAATAGTGTGTCTCCCCTCTTAGCTAACTAGGACATGGCTGCAGAGTTTTAACTCAGTACATCCACTGACAATTGAAAACAGTATGTGTGTGTATATACACACACACAGAGTTAACAGATATGTCTCAAGCAATAAAAAATCTCCAAGTCACAATGTTTACATAACCAGTTTATTTACAAAATATTTATTTACAAAGGACTGATACAAATTCACATATTATTGAGGTTGCATCATATTGCTTTGAGTGAAACTGGTAGTCAGCATTGGGCACAGGAGAGCACTATTTCATGACTATTGCTTAATACAATGCCTATATTATAGTGTGACTGAGTTAGGGCTTTATACTATAACAAAATCAGTTATCCTCCTTTAAGCAAAGCACATCAGGTTCAATTTAAATTAACGTAATATTTCCTTGATTTAAGGGTTTAGCTCTTTGTATATTTCTTTTGTCTTTTTGGCCTTGGATTCACAGTCACAATTGTATTTTACAATGAGGGAGATGAAGGACTTGTTCCTCCTGGTTTCTGTCACCTTCCAGAAAAAGACATACTCTGCATAAATTTTTTTTCAGCTGATTGTTTTAGCAGCAGCATAATTATCCCTTTGATGTCCAGAGTCAAAGAAATTCTAATACCACCAGCAATTGGGAACAAATATAGTTAAAGTCTCTGCCTTTCCTGTAAGGGAAACAGTGGTAAAACATATTATTCTATCACAGTGAAACAATACTTTTTTAAAAAATGCATACACAGTATTAGTAATAAATGTGATGACTATTCTTTACAACTCCACTTCTTAAGATGGCGCCTCTGCCACTCTAATTTTTCTTGAATGCAGACAGTGGGAAAGAATTGCAGCATTGGTAACTTGATGTTCTGTGACTATCAGGTTTCCTGTCAGCTTCTGTGCAATTTGAGAAGGCAGGAGGCTATGGTGTTCCATAACAGAAGAGAAAAATCACACCAGAATACTGTAAGGAACTTCTAACTATGCAATTATCACAGTTGTTGTGTCTAGGATATATATTTGAAGAAAACAAGAAAGTTCACAACTATCCTTTCTGAAAACATTGGAAGAATAAAGCATTTGAGAGATAACTTGTTACGTTTGTTGCTTGAGTTAAGAATTCCTTGACGCAATCTACACATATTTAATCATTGTGTTTTCTGCAGGATTGTGGCTGGGTAGCCCACATAAGGATTTGTGCTTCCCATCAAAATATCAATCTGTTCTAGCTTTGAAGTAAACATTAGTTTTCACCGACATCTGTGTACTCAGAAAAGATTTTCTGTTTGGTTTTGGTTTTTGCTTTAGGGCTCGACTCCTGTTCCTGCTGAACTGAGCCAGTATATAAAATCAGAACTGATATCAGCTCAGTAGGCACCGGAGGACGGGTCCATCAACAGCCTGGAACAGCAACTGCTGCGAAGGGCAACTCCCATACCAACAAAAAGAAAAAAGCATTGATTAGAAACAATAGTAATTTGTCCAGCTTATTACAACTTGCAACTTGGATGGTTAAATGCTAAGCTCGTTTTAAAGGCAAATATATAAAAGGCTCCAGAGGAGGAAAGGCATTCTTGAGTTGATACACTACATAAGTATCTAAGGGCGAAGAAAACCCAAGTTTAACAAACTTCTTTTAAAGCAGCTGAACTAAACTTGGATTTCCCCCCATAAAGGTTCTTTTCATTCCTGGTAGACAGAAGCATACAAGGATTGGGTGGCCTCTTCGTTGTTTATCATCTGCTTTCTGTGAAAATACTTGCTATGATACAAACGTTGCAGGAGCAATCAGAATCTGAAATTTTAGGAACAGCTTGCATCTCACCTTCTCTTCAGGTGCAGAACTTAGCCACTGTGAACAAAGAGGAAATCAATCACTGTTCACCAATCAGCTAAGCTCTGCACCTCACTAGAGAGGTCTCCATCTGAACATAGTTAAAAAGCAGTTGAAGTTCTTCAATAGCTTCTCTGTGTATTTTAAGCATAGCAGGTTCCAAGAAGCTGTAAACGGGATCATCATGAAGTAAGCCACAGAAGGTAATGTCATGGTTATGTGGTAATCCCTGGCAATGTGATTTTAATCTTAAATCACAAATCAGCATGCCAGGAACCCAAACAACCAAAACAGGAAGAGAATCTGTACAAACTGTCAGTTGTAATAAGAATTTTATCTGAGAACTGAAAACTTAAAAAAACAAACAACTTTCACATTTATTTCATTCACATGTTAGAATACATTAGTGCTATAGATCAGCTCTAGAAACAATTAGAATGGTGTACAAGTAAATTAAGCATAAGTAAATTAATGAAGATTATGAAATTATTCTAAAGTCATATGGGGCATTCTATAAACCATTTAAAACTGGTCCCCAAACTGGCTTGGCAGCTGGTTGGGGGGAGGGAAGAGGGGAACTGGGCTGTGCAGTAGGTGTACATGTGCACAACTCAACTTGTGGGAGCAACGGGCCAGCGTGCATGCACATAGCTTGATCTGCATAAGTTGAGCTACATGTGTACTGGCCCACCATTTGCGCAAGTCAAGCTGCACACACATGCACACTAGCTGCCACTTGCATGGCCCAGTTGCGCATAGGCCATGGCCAAGTAGTGGGCCATGGCCTGGGGGGTGGGGACCCAATTTACAACATACTCCTATCCTTTTAAAGAAAGACAAAAAAAGCTGCGAAGTATTATACTGTAAGACATGTCACTTCCTTTCATTCTTTAGTTTGTGGAAAAAGATGCTTAAGAATTACAGGATTACAAAACAGGTCACAGAATTGATAACTGTCTCCTGAAGAAGATTTATGGAAGCAATTTTATAATCCTGGAAGTTTCATTTTAATATATTGAACTTTCATACCTGAGAGTTTCCCCTAATTTGCACCTATAGAATGCAGGCGTGGAAGGGATGCTTCAAATATTCTTAATTAATTACTCCATACATGCATTATAAAATTATATCCCAGAAGTCCTAAACGGATGAGGGAAGTATTTTATAATTAAATTTGCCCTATGAATACCAAAGTTATTCATTATATATATGTTAAGCATTTGGAATTGGTTTTCAATGTTCAAAGCATGATAGTAAGTCAAAGCTAACTTGTTCTTAGTTAGCTTTTTTCTAAGATGTTCATACTCCCCTGAAAGTTGGCATTGGAACCATTATACTTCATGCTTTATGCAGTTAAAAAGGATGGAGTAAAAAGTTGGCATATTGTAAAATTCAAAAATGACTATGTATTTCAGAAGATTTTGTAGTTGACTGAGCTTTCTAGCAAATATTCTAGCAAGTATGAGGAAAGCACTACATGGCTTGTAATTCATCCCAGTCCATACAGAAGCTTTTCATATAATCTTACATAAATTCCATATGAACTATTGCTGCAACCTCTTAAATACCAAACAGATGCATAGTTGGAATTATCTTTTTCTTGAAGAGATTGGTCAATTCAGGGGGGAAAAATAAACATTTGTTCACTGATAAAATAAGGATAATTTAAGGATTTTTTTCTTTAATACTGTAAGAATTATATCAAGTCTTTTTACCTGATTCGAGGTTATACTGCTATTTTAGATGACTTGATACAATAGATCTGAAAACATTGTTATTTATAAGCTTTTTTGTGGTACAGCTGTTGTGCCTTTGAAAGTGCCCAACTAAATTATGGGGGGGGGGGGG